>JAUMHD010031673.1:0-22298 GCA_032359135.1 Ulvella scutata | reverse complement strand
TACATTATTGGCACTGATCAGATGTTCCACACGTCGGCAGTGGTTGCCACAGACACCAGGGTGCAGATGTCCCAGCTTGGAGTTCTACACAACACCTGCAAAACGCGCCTGGGCAAGCCATGCTAAGTGGTTATTTTAGCTGTGCATGAACTAGATGCAAGTTTGTGGGCACTGGTGCCATCTCAGGCACCAAGCAACCGTTTCGTGAAACGAGTGGGGAGCCAGATTGGCTGTTGTATTTTCCTGTGTCAACAGCCTGATTGTTTACATACGGTAATGTGATATTGTTACGCATTTGTTATTCGTTTTGTACAGATTGCATTTCAGTTTCTGAGTGTTCCACATGAAGATATGGAGGGCCAGCTCTAGAACGTGCTCAGCTGCAAGTATACCTTTGTGTGATGTCTGGCGACCGAACTTTGAATTGATAAGCGTCTTCCGTCATGCATGACGTGTAATAAAGAGTTTCGGTCATAGTGTGCTGACCATTGGCAGGATGGTTGAAAGGCGCATCTGGGAGTTGGGATAGCAGAATCGCAGGGTCCATATGATGTACTGGCAGTGCAAGCAACAGTCAGTGTTGCTCCCAGCCAGCTCAATAAACAACAGCGCGTCCATGTGCGAGATCACTACATGCAGAGATCACAGATCTCGCCATGTCAGACAAGTGGGCAAGGACCCAAGCAGCAACAAGAAGCAGACAGGAATGCCTGTGAAATTCTCACCGCAGCAGACGGTGCCAAGGCTGGATGCATCCCGTACTTCTGCGTGCATGACAGTTGCCAATCATGGCGACTGTCTTCCCTGGCCAAGGCGCACATGTGAAATTGAGGGCCACTGTCGAAGTCATTTGCATCATGTGAAATTGACAATGAAAAAGTTAAATAAATGAGCTTTGCATTACATGACCCTGTGCTGGAGAACAGTTAGGCTCTGCAGAGTGCCACCACAGTTGCAAGAACCACTGGTGTGGCAAAACCACAGTGGTTCGGTTTCTAATCGGTTCACGGCCTTTTTGGAGTGCAACAGGCGGCTGTGGCCAGAGCACAAGATCGTGAAATGGTCACCCCAAACTTCAGACTCGATCTTCCTCCCAGCCCATCAAAAAGTACTCCAACAGTCAATAACAGACGAAAAACGGGAAGAAACTGAACCAAACTACCCCTCCTAGATTCCTGAGTCACAGCATGTGGAACATGCTGATTCAGTTTCACTGTACGATGCCCTCACCCACACACTGAAACGCAGCACTCTTGCATTACCCTAGTGGCGCTGCGCATCAGAACACACTAAATACTAAGAATAGTATACCCTGAAACACAACAAAACCAAAACTGGGCATACTCTGCACAAATCGTGCATGAAGTTCCAAAGCTTAGCACAACTCTTGGTGTACTCTCTCAGCTCTCTAATTGGTCTGCTTCTCACTGGTCTGCTTCTCATAGTCCAGCATCTGCACCGCTCTGTGGACCATGTGGAGATGGTGTCCTAGATGCCTCTTGTGCATGCCCTGGTTGAGCATGCCTGCCTTCTCGACAAAGGACTGAGGAGTGCATGCGCCCCACATGCTGCCCACGAGAAACCGAACGTAGTCCAGGAAGCACACCTGAAAAGATTCATGTTTGTAACTTACAAGTCTACAAAGCAAACCTGAAGATAACACAGTGAAAACGAGTGGAGCACACCTCGCTGCAGGTCACAAAGGTCTGAGTTGGAGAGTCATCCATCACACAAGAGCTGCAGCTCAGAAAATGGTGGCTTTGGATGGAACACAGTGTTTCGAAGAGTTTGTTCAAACAGCTGCATTATGCAATCCCTTCAAACAGGGAAATAAACAACAGTGGTTGGCACACAGGAAAAACAGGTACTTGTGCATACTCCACCTGTCCAGGTTTCAATGCACCATAGTATACCTATAATATGTGGCCATAGCTGACTACTGGTCACCTTGCTGAAATAAAGCACAAAGGACCTCCAAAAAATGTTTGTCAGCACCATAGGGAGACCATGGCAGGACCAATTTCCCAAAACAGCGTGACATACTCAACACGACTGACGACCACGATCTACATATGGCTATCAGCATTACATTGTATCATCTGTGCAGGGCACATAACAGCAAACATACCCAAGAGAACAAAAAGAACACAACACAACCACTCTTTAGTGCAGTGTACAGTTGCCAACTGCCGCCAGCAAACCGAAAGACTCTGTGATGTGCAGAGAAAAATGTCCAAGACAGACCTCCTAAATCCTATTATGCGAGGAGAGTAACGGCCAAGAGATACCTCTTGGGATACCTTGTGATCCCTCCCACACTTTCTCATACAGCCTTACATGGGGAAGACGGTACTGTACTACGAAGTCCTGGATCCAGCTGGAGCTACATCAACCCCCTCACATGCATGCGGAGCACACTGCAGAGAGACCTAGATTCCAGGACCATAGAACACTTATTGTGGAGCTTGTAATCGTCAAGCTTTTAACCAATTGCTTCAAGTGCTGTGCCGGCTGCGCCTACAAAATGAGCCTCCCAACAAGGTGCTCATCAGCAGAAAAGAACACAGAGCAGTGGAGCACCTCATACTGTCGCTGTAGAAAGCTCTGGGAAAGCAGCCCTGCTGGCTGCGAGGCGCCACAATCTGCCTGCAGCTGCGTAGACTCCCCTCCTGCCCTGTGGCCATTAATCTGTGCATGGAGCTCATGCATGTAGTACTGAAGAAGCTCGCCTTCGTGTGGTTGCAGCACGGCAGGGTCGACAGATGTCCAGAGCAGATACACGACGTCTTGCATGGGGAGCCCTAGGCCACACCACTGGAAGTCACATGCACAGACCTGCAGCCAAGCCTATCATTACAATACGTAGATACAGCACTGAAAAGTGTACATAGATAGACCACCGCCTTTCTGTGTACATGTTGGAGCATTCGTATGCGTTAGAACCCAGCCTAACCTACTTGCTGGAAATCTGAGCCCAGATGCCCAGTTGCTAGGTAACCTGGTCATGTTCTAACAAAAGATGAGATCGAGATGTTCACAGACAGCACTGAAAGCAAGGTACATGTCCCAGAGACCTGATGCCATTCACATGAGCTTCGAAGTGAATGTGCAGGCACTCCTGCGGATCCTATCTGCAACACATGCATTGTGAAGATCCAACGAAATGAAAGTCAGTCAAGAAGAAATTGGCTGAAAGCAAACAAGAAAAGCCACAGCTTACCTGTATCACTTCTCGAGAACCTTCCTGCATCTTTCGGAAGAACAGATTAGCTGTCTTGAAGTCACCATGTATCACTGTACTACCAACAGTGCCCTGCCAGTGAACGAGCTGCTTGTGGAGTGCCTCAGCATGCATACAAAGGCCAGCACCAAGACCTTGCAGAGCAGAGGGGTCCATGGAGGTCTCTTTGTAAGTGGCTCTGGTCTCACGTGTGTGTGGAGACTCTGCTTTTGAAGAAAGAGAGGGAAGATGGCTGCTGTCTGGCTCCATGCACTGCAGCAGAGGGCTATACGCAGGCTCCATAGCAGCCAGCCATCTGTCCCATTCAGAGTTCATCTTTTCTAGGTCCGAGAGCCGTTTGTCCAACGACCAGTAGCCACCTGTATGTGGATGGATACTGTGATACATGCATGCATTGCACATGACTTCATTGTACATGACAGCAATGAGCTTGCAGCGTCACCTGATGGGTGTGAAAAGGAAGGAGAGTGACGGAACAAAGCCAGCCTAACCAAACCAATGAAAATTTGAGCTCAGATGTTCAGTAGCTACAATACACTGGCTATGCTTCAATAGAATGGGACGTTCTGTGCATGGATCTGAGTCTGACCTTGTGGCCAGATATGCGTTTCCGCAAGCTGCAACAACCTGTTGCGGGCGCGTGACTCCAGGTCGCTGCTGCCTGCTGGAACTGCTGAGTGAGTGGATTCTTCTGCACAAGATTCTTCTGTGGAAGATTCCCAGAAGAAAGCGTGGAACGCGGCAAGCCACTTGAGAGCAAGTCTGGTGTCCTGAAGTGACAGAGCAAGCCGCTGATGTGGCGAGCGCCTGGTGTCTGCAGGGCTGCCGCCGCTATCAGATGGAGACAACCCATGTGCATGGGGGTCATGTGTGACTGCTGTTGCTGCGCTCAAGTCTTCCATGACAACAATTCCTGCAAACCCACAGCAGATGCATGGTGTGATAGCACGAGTGAAGCTGGTGGATTCGATGTAACACTTTGTGGGTACTGTATCTTGGCC
Source organism: Ulvella scutata (assembly GCA_032359135.1). Lineage (NCBI taxonomy): Eukaryota > Viridiplantae > Chlorophyta > Ulvophyceae > Ulvales > Ulvellaceae > Ulvella > Ulvella scutata. The sequence goes on along the minus strand of JAUMHD010031673.1, from coordinate 18,056 downwards.
TCGAGATTCTTGTCTGTGTACTATGCCTATGTCTTCATGGTTCGCAAGGGGTTTACAAGAGAACACGAGTGACGCTATCTTGCTATACCCGATTTCGGGATTATGGGGGGGTTCTTTCCACCTGCATTGCCTCTGCAACTGTTGTGTGATTATGAAACACATGCAGGGCCTTGAAAGAGCAGTGAACATTCGAGCAGCAGTTGAAGGAGCATACCTGCAGTACAGGCTTCGTTCCACACTTGGGCATACGTACGGGGTATTGTGCAGCTGTAGGGCTTGCTGATGGAGCCAAGCAGTGGACCTATGTGCTCGTAGAAATTGCGTTCGACCTGGTAGCTGTTCAAGCTCCGGATTCGATGCTCTTCATCCCTGTACCTGCACAAAGGCCCATAGAAACTGATTCATGCCACACACTACGACAACCATGTGTACCCAGATAGAGAGTGTATCCCGGAGAAAGACAATAGAAAATGAGAAGGGTAGCGATGGTTGGGATGTGTCAACAAGCACACTTTGAGATACTTCCTGAACTCCTGATTGTTGTTGGCTTCGTTTGTGCAGTAATACGAGTTCGAGAATGCAGGTAGGAGATCAAGGTGCGTCACACGCAACATAGCCATGCGACATATCCATGCGACACCCATACGACGGCCTGTAACTGCTACTGGCATGTCATCATCTGATTGTTTGCTGCTTCGTTAACATGTCAAGATGGCAATTGTAAGGCAATCAGCGGGCACACATTCAAGTGCACGCAGTGCTGCTGCATGCTTGTGTATAGCAGATGTGAAACTGTGGCAGCAATGAAAACCAACCAGAGCAACAAGTACTTTCATGTTTTCATGAATTTCCCGTAACTTACCGAGCACTGGCGACTCAAGGACGGTTTTTTGTGTTCCTTGAAGATGAAGTTTGCTGGCTGTGTCACCGGCAACAAACAAACACTTGTAGTAGAACATGCAGAGTCACTCCACTGTCCTATTCGTATATTGGCATGTGCAGAGCTACCTGCTGCTTGCAGTGTAGAGCAAGTAGTGGATGGATTCTTCCAGCTATGCGAGGTCATTTCAGCAAAGTTCACTTGACACAGGAGCACACGTATTTTGGCTGAGGTCCACTCGTTTGAGCGCCACACGCAAGACGTTTTCGTCCCCTGCTAGCTGCAAGTTGTACTTCGTCACTGTGCAGTTGCTCTGTACAATGGATCCTGGCATCTGGTGCACCTGCATCCTGGATGGGTGTCTACACGCCGCTGATCGTACAAGATACATATCATATCTACATGATACACGTTAGGGGGCTATGCTGCACCTGAACGACGTTTCTGAGTTCACTGTTGCAGTGCTCTCCTAGCCCTCTCCACCAAGCTGCGGAACAGGCTTGATCTTGATCCATCATGGGCGATGGATACATCTCTTGGCCGTTAGCAACACCAACAGCTTTCATGTCGCTGTATCGGTTCCCTTGTACTGCGACCCGCTTACTGGCTTGGACAGTCACATCCTTGGAAGCTTTGCTAGAGGTGGGGCGCATCCATTGGCACGCACCTGCCATCACTGGTGAGTTTGTGTGTCATGTACGACTCGCTGTTGGGACTGTTAGCCTCCGACCGACTCACGGAAGCCACCGTCACACCATGGAACAGTCACACCATTAAAGCCACATGGCTGTGCATCTCCATCCCCATACAGAACATGCCCACGCTATAAAAAAAAAACAAAGATGAACTCAATTCTGAGTAGCTTGATAGCCCAGAGGTATTCTGCATTCATGATTTCATTGTGCAGACCAGAATCTGTTTCTCGCCCAGGCAATTTGCCATGCCCGTGCCCAGAGGCTCGGAGGTGTGCGCCAGCTTCGCAACGAATACAGTCTCTTATGATTTACACGCCGGCTGAATGTCACGCCACAGTAGGTTGCGATGAGAAGTGTTTTCTGGTCGTGGCTTGAAACATCAAGCATCAGGAAGTGAGGGAAAGGGCCTCAGCACTGCAAAGAGCGCCATACTTCACAGCTGAGAATCATACCAACACAAGAATTCATGCCCATCTTTGAAGCCATTACCAGCATCACTGCATTTCACACTAGTAGTTTCCACTGGCCTCCTTCTAGACTTGCTGGCAATGCATAAACAGATGCACACAAAAGAAATAACGCAAGATGCAGAGGTTAACGTTGTAAACCTGGAGCCTTTGCTTAATATAACCCCCGGAATTCCCCGCAACCCTGCGATACTAGCCCCCATTCCCAGCTATACGCACCAGCTCCACCTCTTCTGCGGGTACCTCAACTGTACCTCCTCGGCCAGCACTGTCTGTAAACACTGCACTTTGAGCTTGCCAGTGACCCATCTGTAAGCTCCTTGCACACTATGGCTCCGGCATATCCTCACCCAACACGGCTTCCAGGGAGCGCGGTGATGGGCAAACTGTAGTCAATGCCAAGGAGAAGCATTCCACGAGATCTCTGCAGGCATAAACTCTTCGGGGCCAGCTCAGCATGCAAGTATGAATCAGAACAAGCTCTCACTACTAGTCACTCGGCGTACCCCACAATGTGTACTACTGCACTCCTGCAAAAGGCCCCGTCCCCGAGTGATGTGACGAATCAACGTATTTTTACTATTGAGAGTATGCATACACAAATGGCGGGGGGTTTCTGCTGACTCTAGATTAGACAGCTGTCCTGCAGCAGGAAACCCCACCAAAGACTTTGGGCCTAGTAGATATAAATAAAGTGTGTAAAGTTACAGGCATAACTCCATAGAATGGCTCATGTACCAGCGAATCATCGCATGACAACTTAGCTCGACCTCGCACAAACGACACAGGACATGCCACTACCGAAGCAACGACAGGGAATCAAGCTAGGCTCTCTACCCACATGGTGTGCCAAGCCATGACACTTGAGTATAGGGACTGACTCAAGCCGGGGAACGCGCCACCAGCGTCCTTTTAGACTAAGAGAGAATAGCTAACGTCCCTGCGCAACCAAGGCAATGCAGCAAACCCTAAAAGAGGTGTTGACACAACTCCGACAGCTGACAAACCGGAAGTGTCAGCCTGCAACCTTGCACACTTCAGCTAAACAGTAGATGTAAGTAGACAATTCGGGAACTACGCAATACACATTTGAGGTCCGCCTCGTAGAGGCCTGGTATTGCAGATGCACATAATACACCCTTCCGCCTGTGCTTTTTACTCCAGTCCAAAACAGCTGCGGGGCGAGTGTAAATGCTGCCTCAAAAGCATATTCTGTGTCAACCTGTCAAGTTTGCAGTGAATCGCATGGATACCACCCAGGATCTCTGAGACAAGAGAAGGCAAAGGTGGCCATGCATGCTTCCTAGTGTCCAAGAGGACTTTGGTCGATGTGTATGTTGTTTCAGATGCTCTGTCAGTGTATGCAGCCGCGGGATCTTTGGGTGAGACTACTACTATGAGTATGTGCACCTGCTCACTATGCATGTGCCCTCCTGCGTTGTGTCCACAGCTGCAGTTGTATTCAGCTGGAGCTGTGAACAGGCAGCTTCGGGGGCTCCCTGCAGCCTGGTTTCCTGCAGTCTCGCTTCGTGCGCTGCGGTGTTTTGACATCTTGTCACAGTTGCGGCTTTTGGGGCCATCGTCCAGCTTCTGCAAGGTGATGGATCGATATCGTTGCCAAGTCTGGCAACGTTTTCCAGCGGCCAGCAGACACCGCTATGATGGTGTTGGATGTTTACAATAGTAGTAAACGTGGATGTTGGCGCAATAAAGTCTACAACCAGGCGTGACGCCGGACTGGCCTGTTCTCGTCTGAACCCTCACCCTCATTTTAAACTCCAGCCGTACGCAACTTACAGCTTGCATGTCGACGACACCTGTCACGTCGACTCTTTTTAAGCATTCCCAGCTGCTGTAACCACCCAAACTCACAAATACTCTCAACCGGCCCGCGGGAGCTGTTCTAGAACCTTCGAATTCCTTCCTTCGAATATTCGATCGATGGGCTGCGAGATCCAGTCCATGCCCATGCCTGCCGGCCGGCTTCGTGACTGTATAAAAGAGACAGGCAAAGGGACAGACTAACTTTTGGCACTGTGTCGAGTACATTCCGAGTCTGCATACTCTTCTGTTTCAACCCATCGAGCTGAAGCCACGTGCACCTACTGAGAGTCTTTCCTGCGCCCTAGCTTCTGTTCTAGGCTACTAGAATAGCACCCATTGCTGAAGCAATGGACACGAATCATCTCAAGTATTCTCCGTCGTCCTTATCGGGCACGACTCGCGGCTTCAAGTCCGTTGGCCTGCTCCAGGCGTCTGTGCTGCTGTCCGCGCTGCTAGGCTGCACCGAGGCTTCCCGTTCACTGCTTCAGACAGGTGCGATATTCCACTGGCAGTTGTATGCCGCTACTTACCTTTCTGAGGCCCTACGGTTAAGTGCAGCAATTGTAGTAGGTGGTTCACGCGTAGTTGGCACTGCGACGCTTCAGGCGTGTCGCTCTCCGTCACCGCATACACCGACACATCGTTCCGTTTCATTGCATATTATGCTCCCTGCGACGCCCTTTTCCGATGCCTAGATCTCGCTTGACTGTTCGCTTGCGCCGTTTTGTGTGGGTCACTGAGTGATCACCGAACGCCGTTTCTGATGGTCTTCCAGTTCAAACATCGTGTACAAGAAGAAGCTTACAGCGCTATAAAATCAATTAATTCCCTATAGATATAACATGCAGCAGTTTTTTTTGCTTACGGAGACGTCTGTTGCGATTGCGCTCTCTAGCCGCAGCGACGCAGCCATCAACTCTACTACCCTTTCCAGTGCCTTAGGTAACTTGTTTGAAGAGGCATGCGACCGCATCATTCAAGGCCTCAGAATATGTGTTGATACCCGTTGCTCGTAGAACAGGCGAAGGGTGTTCAAGTTGGCGGATTCTGTCCGGACACTCGTAATCGCATTCATCATTGCGGTACCATTCTCCAACCCACCTTCGTAGGCGTAGGCTAGACGAGCAAACATCGTTCAGAACAACGGTGGTCTGATTTACCTTCCATCGGTCGTGTTCTGATGCTTCTAGAACACGTTGTTCAGAGTAACTAGAGAACACGCTGTGTAGAGTAACTAGATGGCTACAAGCTGGAAATGCATGGATAGAAGCGTACCTGAATTCGCGGCTCTAGCATAGCTATAGACAGACGAAGATCTCAATCTGTGGCTGTGTCCTTCTCTTGTTCTGCTCTTCCCAGTTGGAACTGTAGTTCTCATCATGCAACGGTGATGCAGGCCCTGCTTGCGGTCAGGTACTGGAAGGAGTTGATATCACTGGCCCAAGGCTACCTGGTGCCAAATCCTCAGCTGTAGAAGACAATGCAGAGTGTTTGGCTCTCTGTAAGGCGGCCGAAGGCTGCAATGTTGCCATTATGTGGAAGACCAAAGGACTTTGCTTCCTGAAGCAGGTCGATCTTGACAACGTTCCAACGGCGAACAAGGCAGCCTTTGACTCCCAGATCATCTGTGAAACTGATAGTCCCGGTGGCTCACCTGGTGCCCCCCCACCACCACCTCCGCCCCCACCACCTCCGCCATCCAGTGGCCCCCCAGCCAGTACCACCTTTGCAAACGGCGTAATCTGCAATACTTTCATGGACAAAACCGACCCTGTCGGACTCAGAATTTCCGGGGCTCCCACCCCAGATGCTGAGACTGCAGAACTCTGCCTAGAGGCTTGCAAGTTCACCACGTCATGCAACGCTGCCGTCTGGTGGAAGACCAAGAAACGTTGCTTCTTCAAGAAAGTCGATGTCGCCAGCGTCGAACTCGATGCGAAGGCCGCATTTGTGACATACTTCCTCTGTGAAACAAGTGGAGGAGGAGGACCAGCACTTCCCCCCGGTCCTTCCCCCGGTCCACCCCCCGGTCCACCCCCCCCTGCAGACCCACCTGTTGGCAATGGCTGCGGCTTCACTCTTGCCCAGACAAGCTTGCAGGTAAGCAACCTTAAGGGCTCAGGGCAATCCACTGCATCTCTGCAGGAGTGCCTCGATCTGTGCTCAGAGAAACCCGCCTGCAATGCTGTGTCACGCCAGAACGGTGGTCCCAAGAAGTGCTTCCTCAAGCACGTTTTTGATAATGAACTTGAGGACTCTCTGGTGGAGGTGAAGAACACATTCTCTTCCTACTTGTTCTGCCCAGGTGAGTCCCTAATTCGGCCCTCCTGATGCCATTGCGTTGGCTGTACGCTGTATACTGTTCCCATGGTGAGTGTGTAACGTTATAGGCATACCTCCATAGAATGACTCATGTACCAGCAAGGGTTGACTCTACGCTGTATGCTGTTGTCTTCCATGGTTAGTTCCTCTCCAACTGTAGCTGCTCGATGCATCTTGTGTGCTCCACGCTGCACAGTTCACATGCAGTTCCTTGGGCCTGTATGCATGCATTAACAGCACATTACTTGCACAGAGCACTGCTAACAAACACATTATAGACAAGGGGCTGCTTCTGACTAGCTTTGTGTGCGTTTGTGTGCAGATGACAGGTTTTCGGTCTGCATTTCTGGCAACAACCAGTGGTTTGGACCATTGAGCGTCGTCGGGCGTGGGAACTTTGCTGCTGGCATCAGGGTCTTCAAAGATGGAAGGTGCGTACTACTTCGTCTTGCCCTGAAAATCTATTAGCATGAACTGTATTGCGGTCTTCTTTCACGTTGTTGTGCTGGGCGCACTCAAGGATACAGGGTCCCCGCAATACAGAGTATTGAGCTGAATCGCTACATTACAGGTTCCAGAATGTGTTTGTGTTGTCTTGTGCACGTAAATTGACGCCTCGGTCACTATCATGAGAGCACTGTGCATGCAGGTGCAACCTTGGGACTTACTCTGGAGGGTTTGATGGGTACCCATCTCCCAAGATCGATGACGGGCATGAGCAGGAGCTTGACGACGCCATCAAGGAGATGTTCCCTGGTGACAAGCCCCTGCAGACTGACTTCCTGCAGGCCATGATCGAGATAGCAAAGCCTGTCAACCTGAACTTCCCTGAAGACAAGAAAGCTGCGGAGGATGGTAAGAGGCAGGAAAACATCGACAAGTTGGCAGCTGCATGCTCAAGCCTTATCACTGTCAAGTGTCCAGCAGATTAAGTGTGTACCTTGGAGAGTACACACAACAAGTCTACTGCGCTATGATTGAAGTTGTGGTTAAATTGTACATGTTTCTGGAGAACTCTCTGCTTGTGTTGTTTAGTTTCGCGGCCCCTCTGAGTGCCTAGGGTTGAATGCATGGAATATATGGCCATATATAGTGAATGGCGAATAGCATGCATGCCCTGACGTGACCCTGAGCCCCTGCATCCCAAAACCTGTCTGTACTGAGCTGTCTAGTGATTCCTCTTACGTCACCTGCTTTTGTGTGTGAGGATAAAGAAGCGTATTGGTGAAAATGGCGATGTATTTTGTGAAGGGTGGTTCTTTTTCTGTATGTTGTCACGATACTTGTATATATCTGATGTAACGTTGCCATCCAACACCGTTATACACGTACCAGCAAGCTGGCTTCCTACAGAGAAAAGATCGACACAACGCTTTATAAGATGCACCATGGCCTTATTTTGTATGACACGCAAAAGTACAGGGCGAGCTCCGCCCTGTTTCCATAAAAGCGAGGCACAAATTTTTTTATCTAAAAACAATGCCCAGTAAAGGGTTTCAACCTCAGGGCCGAAAAGCTGTGAGAAACGAAAAGAGAGCACAGGGCGGGACAGATACGGCTCTGTTGGGGCTGCAGAAGTTGCATGCGCTGTGCTATAGAACCAACTTTGGAATTCAATTTCTTCAAGAGAGCCGAAAGACCGCAGGCGCTGAAGTCACTGTCACTGCGTACTGCTTCCAGAACGCCTGTTACAACAAGTGCTCTACAGCTGGGTATCATTACATAGAGATAATATGCAATTGCTGGGAATACTTCTATATTCCCACAGGTAGACTGGCTATGCTGGAACTCAGTGGTTTCCTGCGTTTATGAAATACCAGGCTCGAACCCCATGTGTGCAGTCCTGGATTCGAATCCTGGTCTGGCCAGGAGCCACCGCACGTCCTTTCTCCGAGCTTCTGAGCCAGGTGCGCAAAGGGCCCGATCCCAACCCAGCGATGACCAAACCCGGGCATTTCGTAGCTACTGAACCAAACAACGAAGGATTTTCACGACTTGCATCTATATCTTAAATGTATCATTATTATGCAGTCGTGCTGGTTCGTGTGTTTGGTAGGCTTTCGATGGCGTGCGTAGAGATGTGCATGCGTAGAGATGTGCACGTGCATGCCAGTAGAAACTGCGCCCTTTCATCCTTTTGCTCCCTGCACACACCCCACTCTCGACGGCAGAGACATCTATGGTAAAAATGATAGGGGATCGGCTATCAAGTGGGGTGTGTGCAGGGGGCAAACGGAGTGCCCGTTTTCGTATGCATGGGTTCACGCTGTGTTGGGATCCGACCAAAGGGTCTCTGACGGTTGCCCCTTGAACGAGTTGCACAAGTTCCGCCACTGTGGCGCCGGCGTTGGGGACGAATCTCAAACAGAGTCTGGCGACGTCGTCCCCGAACATTATATTCGAGTCTATGTATTCAGATTCTGAATAGTAGTAATTGGGCAATCGCGTGAACGGTATTGTAATGAGTAATTGGGCAATCGCCCAAACTTTCCTGTTTGCATGTATGTATGCTCGCTGCAGAGCTCTGTCACACGTAATGCGTGCCGCAAGTTGTTGGAGGACATGTCATGCCGAATGACTCATTCGCAACATGGTGTGGCTGGGGTGGTGACCTCCGGATCCTATCTAGCCCCTACATCATGCTTCGTGTCGAATGCATGGTGGAGCATGATTTCTCCCCCCCTCCGCATACATTGCATTGCACGCATGCAGCATTGTCTTTGTCCGTGTAATTGTCTCGGTTAACCTTTTTTTTTTATGCTTGCAACCACTTCGACATCCACATCGCGATGTGCGTCTTGTAAACTCGAATGGAATATTGGCTGTGCTCAGATACCACGGCGCACAGTAACGCATTACCTGACTATTGCGAACTCCGTGTGTTGCCCCATCAATCTCTTGTTTACTCATCCTGCCCCAACATCCTGGACCTTGTACCTGCGTCATGCCACCGCGAGGACTCCCATCATCACCACACACTGCTGTCACCCTCAAGGTGGAGCACCCCCGCCTGCCTGCCCGCCTGCCGCTCTGTACACCCGTCCAGTTCCTCAACTCTCAGGTCTGCAGATAAGATCAAGAAAAGTTCCAGGCGATCAGCAGTCTCGTAATCAGCTGAACATTTCCGTGTTGGTCCCAACTGCTGCGCGCAGTCTGCTGCAATGTGCACCTCTCACGATGTTCTACATATCCATGCTTGACCAAGCTACAACGTTTAGGGTTCCACATGAGTTTGCGGCGTTCGTGATCCTAGTGTGGGTGCATGTGTGGTGAGATATGTATAACAGCCATTTGTGAAGGAATTTGTGAAGGAATTGAACATAAAAGCTTCGTTGACGGGAACAGGCATTATGGAGCAGGGGGGCGACTGAAGAGTAACTAGAAGAGAGGGGGGGCTGGGGGGGGGGGGGGAGGGGTGGGGGAGCAGCTCACGGCTACCACCGGAAGGCTGGCCACTGGCAGTCGGCAGCAGGGTGCGGCGGCTAGAAGCCGGGGGTGCGAGCCCCAGCAAAAGGGAGGTGCATAGCGAACGCCGAGGTTGCAAGGAGAGGGAGGAGGCGACACCTAGAGGGCGAAAAGCTGTGGGAGGCAGAAGCAACGGGGGAAGGGGGGGGGAAAGGGGCGCTGACGTGGATGTCGGAGGGAGAACAGGGGTGGCGTGCTTCAGGCACAATACAACAGTAGATAAAGACGAGAGAGTGGTACAGATAGGAGCGGGGTGTTGGGGCGAAGAAAATCCTGTCGAGGGGCTAGGCGAGGGAGAGCCACTGGTGGCCACATCTAGCTACTGCGCACTCAGGCATGCAGATTTACTGTGCTAAAACTTCTCACAAGGGGTTGCACAAAGAGAAAGGGGTCTTAAATACATCCAATGATGTGGGGCCTTGATGCGGCAACAGAATACACCGAAGGAACGGAAAGAATCTGGAGGCTGAAACGTGACGAGATCGACAAGAAATACATAGAGGACTGGAGCCATGTACAAGAGTTCTGAAAGGTGGTAAATGGGCAAGGGATTGTGGCCTGAGGCTGAAGCTCAAAATGAGTATCTCGAGGTATGCAGTAGACTCCGATTGATTCATTCGTCATCATGAGTGAATGGGCAAACATGCAAACTTTCCGCTCCCGTACACTCTGCGACACGTTAGCTATGTTTCAAGTAATTACATCGACAGGAAAGATAGATTACAGGATATGCTTCGCGTTGTGGACGGTTTTGTTTATGCCTGCTGATGTGTGAAGAATGTTTGACCGCGGCATGACCACGCACCCTCATTCTAACACGAAGGTGTTGCATGCATGGTTCGCCCCCACGGCCCTGATTACAGTACTTGGACTGTCGATGTAAGTACTTGGGCTGTATTGGGGCGTGTGTTCATGCTGGCCGGCACACTCTCTGCCCTTACAGCTAATAGTTGCCTCTGTTCATGATCATACGGAAAGGAAACTTGCCGAAGATCAGCTGCAGCTGCAGGGAATGAAAAAAGTCCAGTTTCATATTTTCATTGCGAACGAATCAGAGTGTTTCACTCCTTTCACGATGCAATCACTCCTTTCTGCTGTCAATATAATCACTCCTTGCTGCACAAAATTCCATCTTTGTACATCAATCTTCTCACCACGAAAGGAGTGTACATGCATGCAACCTTCATGCATATGAAAAGATTTCTGAACTGCCCCAAAGCACCACACTGCAGTGCTGAACGCGGGCACCGAAGACAGTTATAAGGCAACCGAGCTACCAAGCGTGCACCAGTTCGTAAACAGGTTCGGTTTGGACACAGGTTCAGCGGCTTGAGATCGTTTCCCAGATGGGCCACAGCAAGAACTATTCCAAGCGCTCAGCCGCTCCTGTGCAGAACATGTCCGGGCGTCTTCTCAATGTTTCTCTGTTGCTCTCTGTTCTTGGTTCGTCGACCGCGGCGCGGTATCTGCAGCAAGGTGAGCTCTCGTGACCATGAAGTACTGCACTAGTGTCAAGTGAAGGCGTGCGCTTGAACCTGTCCACAGTCCAGCGTGCTCACACAGCAGTATGCAACCCAAGAACAATATTTTGCACTCTCAGTATCGCTTAGAACTGTTGTCCTGTAGTTGTACCTCGCACTGAGATGCTGCGCTGACCCGTGTAACCGTTCAACCGTTTAAAGTACGTGTTTACATATTTACGTTCTGGAGACCTGCACCTGCGCCACATGTATAGCACAGTACGAGGAGTTGAATGTGACGATGAACGTTTGCACCGAACAGGCTTTCGCTTAGTTGCTTGTGCTCACAGCGGTATGTGAAAGTTCGAGAACAGTACTGCCAAGGCATGACCAGACTCTCCCCAGGGACGTATCATGCTTTAATTGCGATACACTTCTATTTCCGAGCCTCTTTTAGTTTTGGGATCTCCTGATGTGGACGTGTCTCGTTTTGCTACTCGAATCCCTTCTGTTCAGTCAACTGCTTCATCCATCGTTCGCATACAATCCCACTACCTGAGCGTAACGCAAATGAAATAGATGCTACTTGGTGCCTTCGTTCACAAAACTTTGTTTCATTGTTCGTATTCGCAGGCTGTGCTCAGTTGCGATTCAAACACACATGTACAAGATACATGATGGAACTAGCCTCCCTTAGGACAGCTCTTTGCTTATCCTTAGCCCCCGTGAACACTGTACATGGTTTATCAGTCCTCAGTGCCACACTGGCTGTTTAGCACGGGTGGACGGTACATCATTATACGCCGTGATCCAGAAGAAGTGCCAAGCTGCCGCACCATTAATACTGATGATGCAGCTCATATGTACTCGTTCTCCGCTGTTGAAGTGTTTAATCAACTTGTAAGCTGTCATGAGCAGAGAACGGTTGTTTCGAATTCCACTTCGTCAATTATCCGGCGCGTTCCTTGGAAGGGCTGACAACACTTGAGGAGAGTTCAGAACGGGTCTGGCCGCGCCCTTCGGGATGAAGGGTACACGAGATGCATCGGAGATCTTCCTTACCCCCTACGAACTGAACAGTCACTATCGTTGCTCTTTGCAGAAAACAGTTGCGGGCTGCTTCCCGGCAAGGACTTTCCCGGAAGCAACCTTTTCGGTTCAGGCCAATCCACGGCCACCATGGACGACTGCGTTGCCCTCTGCCAGGCCACAGAGTCGTGCAACGTTGTCAGTAGACAGAACGGTGGCCCCAAGCGCTGCTTCCTGAAGTCTGTGGACGTTGCAACAGCGGTGCCTGTCGACAAGGCCGCCTTCAGTTCATTCATCATTTGCGATGGGACCATTGCGCCAGTCCCCGCGCCAGTCCCCGCGCCAGTCCCCGCGCCAGTCCCCGCACCAATCCCCGCGCCTGTCCCCGCGCCAGTCCCCGCTCCAGTCCCCGCTCCAGTCCCCGCGCCAGTCTCCGCGCCCGTCCCCGCGCCAGTCCCTGCTCCAGTCCCCGCTCCGGAGGTGGAGCCACCAATGGGGGATAGCTGCGGGTTGCTCGCAGGAATGGATATTTCTGGCCCCAGCCTTCCAGGGTCAGGCCAAAGCACAGCCTCTATGGATGACTGTGTCGCGCTCTGCCAGGGCACTGCAAATTGCAATGCTGTCGCGAGACAGAATGGCGGCCCCAAGCGCTGCTTCCTGAAGAGCGTTGACACTGAAACCGTGGTGCCTGAAGTCAGGGCCCCCTTCAGTGTATTCATAATTTGCGATGGGACCATTCCGGTGGCGCCAACCCCCGCGCCCGTCCCTGCGCCAGTCCCCGCGCCAGTCCCCGCTCCAGTCCCCGCGCCAGTCCCCGCGCCAGTCCCCGCTCCAGTCCCCGCTCCGGTCCCCGCGCCAGTCCCCGCCCCTGCTGAAGGTTGTGGAGTGACCATGCCAGGCAAGAGTCTTGCAGGAGCGAACCTGCCAGGATCAGGTCAAACAACTGCAACTTTCCAGGACTGTCTGGACCTGTGTGCGGCCGACCGCGCCTGCAATGCAGTGGTGCGCCAGAACGGTGGGCCTAAGAGGTGCTTCCTCAAGAGGGTTGATGCTGACAACATTCCGATGGTTGACCAGCCAGCATTCAGCTCTTTTGTCTTCTGCGAAGGTGTGTGCCCATGATTGCCCTCAGCATGTCATCCCCAAAACCAGCCTGAGCCAAAAGTCTTTTGAGGATCCCAGTAGCTGAAACCATTGTCAATGTATGCACACAATAACACATATTTTCATCACTGCCATTCTATGGCGTTGTGCCTGTAACTGTAAAACACACATTTTCATCACGGTTGCTGTAGAGCTTGACGCCACAGTGAAAAAAGCAGCATTCAATCATGTTTAGGAGTGTTGTGAATGTGTGCTGTGGGTGCAGATTTCTTCTTCTCGTTGTGTGTCACTCCGGCACAGGGGGACATTTGGTTTGGACCTCTCTCCGTCCCTGGAAGGGGAGCATTTGCTGCCGGTGTCAGGGTGGACAGTGCAGGCCAGTGCGCCCCCCCCTCCTCTTGTTTTGTTCCCTGATGCATGGCCAGTCCATTCGGCAATGACGACTTGCCCTGAAAACTGTCAATGTTTGGTGCCTTTGGAGCAACACCAGTGTGGTCAGGGGAGGCTTGGGCTCCACCAAGCATGGAAGTATGCCAGTGGGGTCCCCATACAAGCATGCAAGTGTATAAAGCAGTCTCAGTGTGGTCGGGGGAGGCTTGTGCTCTACCATGCATGAAATGGCATGGAATTATTCTTACAGAATACAGAATGATTCAAATTAATCGTAAAAACGTTTTATACTGCAATTTGCCCAAAAACAGTTCATGCTGGAAATCTCGATTAACTCATTAATTACAAGGTATGTAATTGGTTTTAACTTGTGTTTCAACCGGCGTTAACTACTACTTTCCAGCCCTAGCATGAAAGCGAGCCAGCAAGGTCACTGTACACCACAAGCTGTGGTAATGGGCAATACAATCAGGTCAAGCGAGGGCACAAACTGTGTCTGTGTCATGGAGTATTGCAAACTATGGGCGGCTGTGGCGCTTCGGTGAAACTGCTGCGTACTTGTGTTGGGGCACACAAGTACGCAGGGTCAGGCTGTGCAACTATAGTCTGGGACAATTGCGTGTTGTGACAGCTGTATGCATGCAGATGCATGCTGGGAGAGTTCTCTGGAGGCTTTGATGGGTTCCCATCTCCTAAGATCGACGACGGGCATGAGCAGGAGCTTGACGATGCCATCAAGGAGATGTTCCCCGGCGACAACACCAAGCAGACCGAATTCCTGCAAGCCATGATCGCCATTGCAAGGCCCAGGAACTTGAACTTCCCTGAGGACCTGAACGAGGCGAATGGTGGCGTGCGGGCGGACAACATCGCCAAGCTGGGTGATGCATGCTCGGCCCTTGTCTCTATCCAGTGTGATTGATTTCACGTCATGCGGAGACGCCATCGGCTGGTGCATGAGGTGAACAGCCTTCCCACACGAGGCACACTTTTCACTGTGGGGCGGGCTAACATGCGCTGTACGGCACCTCCAAAGCTGCCCAGGGAACTCGTTTGTGATGGCGATTTTGCATGCTCGACAGATTCTTAGTTGTGCATCATTATACTTTGTGCATTTACAGTGCTGCATTCACACTACGGCAGCGTTGCTGCCTGGTGCATGGCCTGCATGTCCCCAGCACCGCCCCAGGTGTAGTGAAGGATCAGTAGTGTTGTTTTGGTACCTCCAAAGGTGTCAAATAAGCACCTTTATTGAGTCGATTTCGCAGGTTGATCAGGCTTATAGTTCCAAGTGGCGCAGGTGCCGGTGGCATCTGTTGCAGTGGGTGCTTGACTGTGGGGTAGGGTTCTGCATTTGTTGAATGTGTCATTAGTGTTGGTGTTGGGTTGTTGGTGTATGTCATTCAGATTCGCAGTGAGATTCAGTGCAATTGCAATAAGATCCGAGAGAACGATGTGTGAAAAAACTGGACGCGCAGTTGAAGATTTTGCATATAAAACCCTGTTTAGTACATAGCAGTGTATGAAAGTAGGCAAGCCGTCGTATCGTGCATGCACAGCGGCGGGTCAACATGAAGGACAATGAAGAGCCTACGGTCTAGAAGCATCCATCTCCATCTAGAAGCATCCATCTGGACAGGTTCGTTTCCATCGTGTACGGTGACACAGCTGCCTCTGTGGCCTCAACAAAAAAAATGCCAAGTCTGAGAGCCATCAGGGTTAGTGAGCTCTGGACCACACGTTCATGCGTGTGATCTCAGAGATACACATGCTGGTGCTGGAAATAGAGCAATAGATAAAGAACGGCAAAAGATAACGGTACAGATACTTCATCAGACATTGAGTCGAGGTACCCATCATTATCATTGCTAGCACACGATTTTTGTGTTCAGATGGTCATGCTTTCAGCCCCCCCTGCCCCCCCTTTAAATAGCTGAGTCAAGAATGCTGGAAGAGACAACATTTTCGTTGTTCCATAGGAAAGGGATGGCTGTTTTGTGTTACTCTGCATTACATCGATAGGACTGGGGAATTGGAGCAGAGGGTGGAAAGCAACGAAACCGCTTGGAGCAACAAGCATGATGAACAACTGGAACTAACACGTGATAGGGGCAAAGAACAATGGAAGAGTGACAACTACCAGCTACACTGAAGCCCCAATCCATACTTGGTTCAAAACTCTGTGACAGTGCAAGATGTCAGCACTCAGCTACTAGGAAATCTCAGGCGATTATGTGTTGTAACATGCTTCTGGCTGTTGGGTTTCATGCCTGTGAAAAGTGACTACCGGTTTGTCGTACGAAGATACATTCTCTGTGCGCATACCAAGCATCCACAGTCATGCTAAGCACAGCAGATGTCAATAGTCGCTTTTCTTCCCTTCCAATTGCAACAACAGAGCACAAAAAGTTCTTACGGCAGCCTCAAACGCGAACCACAATGCGAACATTACAGGCTAGTTTAACGAACACGATGGCCATCATGTTCGTTGCAAAGCTCTTTATTCTGTTAAACTGGCGAATCATACTACACTGAACAGCGAACTCGTGGTGCGTCGCAAGCCGGCAGCTTATTCATCCATACCGGTATCTCGAGGGAAAGCAATTCTTCTAGAAGCACAACATCATGGCAACAGTGTTGCACGCCCTCGCCGAAGAACTTAATGATGATGGGCGCTAGCTCTCGGGAAGTTAGCGCTTCGTTCCCCTATTCTGAAAACCAACTTGACGATTCTCTTATGATGGTAAGACACTGTTCCAAACGCTCACAGGCACCTGTGGGGCAGATGGTGTCCGGCTGCCTTCTCAGCGCTTCCATATTGTTTTCTGTACTTGTTTCGTCATCCTCGGCGCGCACTCTGCAGCAAGGTGAGCTCTCACATGCAGTGCGCAAGGGCATGATCACACGTGCCGAAGGGCTTAGGCTTCAACATCCCCGAATCCGTATGCCGTCAAAATACAACTTTGAATTTTGCAATCCACAATGCTTCTGGTCTGAACTGTGCCGCGCGCTGGCATGCTGCACCCATTTGTCACCGCGCTCTCTAATGTTGCTTGGTCCACGTTATTTGACGCTCCAGGAGGCGTGTATGCCCACCACATTGCAGGTCAGTCGTACTGAGTTGAATTGTGTTGCTGCTATAATGGACTCGTTTTGTTGCGTGTGGTAACGTCGCTTAGAACTGTTTCTTGCAAGTTTGATGGCCCATTACTGCCCCACTAGCGCTGCGCGACACATCACGCACAGACCCCGAGGCTTTTAAGTGTCAACTTGTCGAGCATTGCAGTGTCATATGCTCTGCTACGTTCGAGGGATTTGCTGCTGGGGAAGCTCCAGATCTGTTTCTGATATCAGTTACTGCAGTCTTGGGTGACCATCCATCACTTGCGTTTTGTCATAAACAGAACTGAAGAACCCAAACGCATTCGATAACAATTTGTGACGGTGTCGAGATCGATTTCAATTCCTTCGCATTCGTGCGTTGTAGCAGTCTGGCAGGGCTGTAGGTTGGCATCGAATACCTCGGCCCCTTGTCCTCAAGCTCCAGCACCCTGTGCGTCTGTCCCTTGTTAGTTGGCACTGAACTGTCCGTGGCTAATGGGTGATGTGCTGCTGGCTGGTGCTGCGTGGTACATGAATCGAAGGGAGTAAGTACTCAGGAAGTAGCGCTTCACGTAGCCGCAGCGTGATGCGTCGGGAGATGTGCATGCGTCACAATGTGCCATCTTGTGGTTGCCATACAATCTGTTTGATGTTCCTTACGGTGTCCATTCTCCCGCTTTCGCGCAGCTGTCATTTCGTTTTCTCTCTTGAACGAGCGAGCGATAACACAGATGTGTGAGGCAGCGCTGGCGACTTGCACGAACTCTGCCATTGTGGCAAAATATCAAATCAATATGGCATAGTCCCCGAATAATTTCACTTTTCATCTTACTGCAAGAGTATGTATTCTTTAATCTCGACTCCCGTGCGCGGTGTTTTAGATCGGGTACTTCGCTCCAGAAGATGCATGGAGTTCCACCTATCACACTGCCATGAGTACATGCATGTAAAATGATCAATCACTCAGCGCCTCTCATGTTGCAGATGCCAGCTGTGGGCTGTTTACCGGCCAGACAATTGATGGCAACGGCCTTGCGGGGCAAGTGTCGGATCCCTCATCGAGTATGGATGAATGCGTGGCTCGCTGTGAGGCCGCTCCAGGTTGCACCGCTGTCGCGAGACAAAATGCCGGTCAAATGAAATGCTTCCTGAAGGACGTTAATGTTGAAACTGTGGTGCTAAGAGATCTGGGTTCCTTCAGTTCATTCATCCTTTGCGATGATACACCTGCGCCCACACCCGCGCCCACACCCGCGCCCACACCCGCGCCCACACCCGCGCCCACACCCGCGCCCACACCCGCGCCCACACCCGCGCC
>JAUMHD010031652.1:0-22319 GCA_032359135.1 Ulvella scutata | reverse complement strand
TGCAGCAGACCCATTGCGGAGGGCCGTGTCACATGCAGGGTGGGTAACCACTGTGTCGATGGCGGTGGGACCCGGACCGGGAGTGACCATATGAATGTACACTTGTGTAGCCTTGGAGGCCTTAGTCAACGTAGCTAGGGCGCCAGGCCTGCGTCATGACCCGTCATTCGAATGAAGTGCATCACATGTCCAGAGCTGTGTGACAGCCGTGTCGACAGTGCGAAGGCCAGTAAGTCCGTGACTTGCTGGGATATCTCATTTGCGAGCATTCAGAAGCATATTGCCGAAGACGAAAGGTAACTTCAAAGCAGGTGTACAGCCGGAGCGAACTGGAAGAGCATGTGGGCATTGCACATAGAAGCTCTTCACTTACAGAATATCAAACCTTCGCACTCGGGTTGTACACATTGAAGCATTATGCTGATGCGCGTGGACATTGGCACTTTGTGCGCCCCGAAAATCACGCTCTCGCGTGATCACTTGTAGTCAATAGAAGGTATGCAAGGGATCATGCATATGGACTATACAGAGGATCCTGCACAAGACGCACCCCGGCCGGTTAGAGGCAGAAGGCACCTCGCGCGGCCATGTGGGCTATGTAGCAAGATCGATGGTGCAACAATGACGCCTGTTCAGCCACCCAGTGACTCGTGACCATGCTTAGGGCAGAGTGAAGATGTGGACAGAGTGAAGATGTGGACATTTGAGTAAACGTGTATACAATGAGGGGTAGGCTGAATGCATGCAGTGTCAACCGAGACAGGACTTGGCGTGTGCTGCGGTACTGTCACTGTCGTTCTATATAGATCCCGAGAAGGACCAGCCACGTGCGGCTAACATGGCTACAGATGCGAACGACTACTGGTGAGGCCAAAAATGTGGTGTCTTTCTTACGTATTCATTGTAGCGACCAACATGGAGCTATAGTCTGGAAGAAATTATGATTTTGCACAATACGAGCCTTTGGGACACTTTCACCAGTCCTACCGGTCATGCATGCATGTCAACATTGCAACAGCTGAGGATTGCAACAGAGGATTCACAACTCCGCAGCACCATCGCTAACGATGACGAAAGCGCCAACTGATGATGCGTCTATGGAAGATGTAGCGTGTATCATCATCAACAATCTGATTCGACATCGTGCGCACGCGACGATGCATCATCGCGACAGCCTGCGCGCAACGGAAGTATTCCATTATGTAATGGAATATACTATATGTGAGACAATCCTCTGATTGAGGTAAAACCTGTTTACAGTTAACTAGAACTAAGCGATTAGTGGCTACACAAGGTCCACAGCCACAGTTGAGCACACTCAGTACACCCAGCTACTAGGCTTAGCAGACCTGCGAGACAATCCTCCGATTGAGGTGAAAATTGTGAAGTCTATCACAACACCAGTTCATCACAACACCTATATAGAGTCTCGCAGTGGCAAGACTGGTCAGAGAATCAATCAGAGCCTACATGCTGGTGCTCACCACATAACTGTGCTGCTTACCACACCAGTGCCCTTTGGCTCACATCCACTGATCACCAGTGTCGCTTAATTTGTTAGGGCACACACCCAAAAAAAATAGCCCCAAATATTGAGAATTGTTCTATGTAACTAAGCGACACTGGTGATCAATGCTCACGTCAGTAAAGACTCACAAGATAACACACAATGGATTGTTCTATATGCTCAGGTCAGTAAAGACTCACAAGATAACACACAATGGATTGTTCTATATGCATGCACACCAGTTGCAATGCTTTCTCCCACTATATAGACTCAGTATAATGAGCAGAATGGCTTCAATACATTGAAGTGAGTTTGCTCTGCTGGGCGTGCACTGGATGTGTTGGTTTGTTGCTAATGGCAACTTACCCGGAACCGAATGCTTGACGAGGTTTATCTTGTCTAACTATCAGCAATTCATTCCGTTCCTTCTGCAGGTTTAGAGCGTGCAGCACAGCTCCGCTCAGCCTTTTCTGTTCACTCAGCCTACTGCCTTATCCCAGAGCAGCCTTCTGCGCTATTCAGCCACTTCTGCAAGTTCCACCATTCATATTCCTGTGTGACGTGACATGGTCCCTGCCGACAGCGCGGGTGATCTTGACACCCTGTCCCCATGCCTGGTGAAAGCGCCATGCCTGGTGAAAGGTGCCATTGACACATTATTTATTTACTTATTTATTTATATTTTCCTCTTTGTAAGTTCATCAGATCCTCCACCCCTTCCAATGCCACATCCCCAACCCCCTTCACTCCCTGCACATGTGAACCCACTCCCCCTCACACCCCCCACACCCCCAACACCCTCCATCGCTCCACCCAATCGCCACAACACACCCCACACCATACACCCTCAACACCCCCAACTTCTACAACATCCCCACCCCCCCCACACACACACCTCCCCCCCACACCCCCTACACCTCCAACACCCCCACCCAATCCCCCCAACATCCCCCGCATCCCCTACACCTCCAATCCCCCCAACACACCCCACACCCCCAACAACCCCAACAACCCCACCAGGTTCGCACCAGGGGTAAGGTTAAAGTATGTGGCTGGGGGGATCGGCAGAACGGTGGCTGTCCGACCCATACGTCCAAGGGGTTGCCACCAGGAGTGTTGGGGGTGTTGTGGGTGTGGTGGGTGTTGGGGGCTGAGGGTGTTGGAGGTGTGGGGGCTCTTGGGGGGATTGGGTGGAGGGGTGGAGGGTGTTGGTGGTGTTGGGGGTGTGGGGGGCGGGGGGCGGGGGGCGTGTTGCGGGGAGTGGGCGGAGGGGAGGAGGGTGTTGGGAGTGTTGGAGGTGTTGGGGGGGTAGGGGGAGGGAACCCTAGAGGGCGGAGGGTGTGGAGGGGGAGGGTGTTCTCCAGGGGGGGGCTGGGGGGGTTTCCCCCAGGGCCCAATGGCACTCTCTCCGTTTTCGCTTTGATTATATTTACAGGTTGATTATTAATGAATACAGAACCTTATAGGTACCCCTAGACAGAACAATCCCATATGTTTTGTTACTTTGGAGATAGTTCATGGGTCTGGGGGCACGTATGTGACAATACATGTATGTTCCAAGGGCCAGGGACTCTATCTGGCGTTGAAACACAAAAAAAAAACAAAACGCCCAATTGAGGGGCCCAACAGCCAACACAGCTGGGTAAAGGAGGGTCGCCGGAAAAATAGTATTGCCCAGAAAAGCGGTACAAAGGTATGGATGGCAGGTTGCAGGTTGCCTCAGTCGCCCAATCAGTTTGTCCAGCCAAAATGGCCTCAAAGGGCTCCCTATTGTACCTGCACCTTCAATTTAAACTGAAAGGTACCTGCACAGCCGAACTAGCAAGACAATGCAAGAGCGCGACTGTTGTTGCTGTATTGTCGAGTGAGCAGTCTTTTGTGTCAACTGCATGCATGTTTTGTCATTGCAGCTGAAATGCCAAAATTGCACCGGTCTGTTCCCTCGAAAATGTACGAATAATCGATTAACAAGTGGGCGAGCAGTTGAATAGGATTACAACTAATCATAACCATTATCATTAGTTAGGGCTAACTGGAAATTGATTATATCCCAAAATGTTGATTAGCCATTGATTGGGAGGGTGATAATCAATCCTAATTTTTTGCTTATCAATCCTAACCGGCTAATTTAGATCCTCATGCCCCACAGCCCCCCACTGAAAACAAAATAACACATGAGGGGGGGGGGGGGCACCAGAGACTGGGTTGTCCTAATATTACAGCCACAGCATCCCTATATACAGCCCAGGGGATATGTATACAGCCCAGCTCTTCCAAACAAAATAATACAGGGGGGGGGGGGGGGCATGTTTATAGCCCAGCAGTCCCACAGCCCCGCACCCCAGTTTGGGGTTGAGGTTGAAGGGTTCGGTATGAAAGCCCAACGGCAGAGCAGATCTCCTGTACAGTATGGATGAGACCATCGATGAAGATAGCATACAGGAACAGTGCAGCATGCCATGTCCCTCAAAAAAAACGTCTTTCTGTCCTCCACCTACCCGCACAGGCCAAATGGGTGTAAAGTTACAGGCATAACTCCATAGAATGGCTCATGTACCCGCACAGGCCAAATGGGTACTCCTCGAGCGTTCCCTCCAGCGTAAACTTGCCCACTCAACTCTCACTTGCCCTGGCCCAAATTCCACATTCCCCTCCATGAGATCCAAGACCATGTGGCATCGCATGCGCTCTCCATCCTGGGGCTCGCACACCCCGAAGCCAAAGGGTTGCGCAGAGATGCTCTCTTGATGCAGCTGAGGCTGCCCCTGAGACTCGGAGGCTTCCCCTGAGACTCGGAGGCTTTGATATAGACTACACTGGAAATGGACTATACTGGAAAGGTCAAATATGGCTCTTTCTTGGCCAGTGTGCATAGAGAGGTCAGTGTTGCCCTCTGTCGCGGCAATTAATCATGCCCTTTTCCCTGCGGGGGTGCAGCTATACTCTCGTGCTGCTGACTGGGCGCCAGTGGAGCGTTTGCTGCATCCTACGGATAAGATTGGGTAGGCTATTTGGTCGCCCTGGTGTGCCTAGATATAGGTAGCGTTCCCTTATGCTCCATGGCCTTTGCTAGTTAACACAGGGCAAGGTAATTACCTTGCCATGTGCCTTTTTTGGTTCGTTGTGCTATTTCAAGTTCCGGCGCCCTTGTCGGTGTAATCACGTTGTGACAGTCTTTCGCCGCCGGTGCGATGGCGGTGTGACTGTGAAAGGATGAGGCGGTGGCGGCGGCGAATCGATGCCAATCCCTTCGGAGTTGTTATTTCACACGTTGGAACAACTTTTGGGTGCCGAAATCGAAAATTGAACCGTAGAGGCTCGTCTATATCGTTATTCAGAGGGCCGCGAACAACTTCAGTGGTTGTGTGTCGTGCTTCATACATACATGCCCGGAACCTTCCAGCAGATCGCGGTGTGTCCACGACTGCTGTCGACAACTTGCATTTCGCTGTGGGAGTCTTGCAGCCCTGAGATAGAACACCATTCACGCTCTCGATATCCCTGGGCAAGTTTCATAGCTTGTTAGGTGTAGAGATTGTGCATACACGGTTCAGGACGGGGGTTATTGGCACCTGGCCGCAATTTGTCGCTTCTTCCGTTCACTGTTTTCAGCAGTAGTCGCTGTTGCCAACGGCTCATCCAAGCAGTCAGTAGTTTACAATAATGCAACGAATTGTTGTGCTGCAGCTGTGCGCGATGTTCGTCGTAGGCATGCTATTTCCTGCCAGTGCGCGATCGGCGCCAGCAAATGGGGCTGGAACGCAGGTTTGTTCCATCGTTCTGACACGCGAACACAACTTTCACCAAAGTGTGCATTGAATCGTAATGTGAGCTTCTGTAAGCTCAGAAGCGTCAGTTGTTCCACCGGTGGGCCGCTTCGTTACACAACACGGCACCCTCTTGAACAACACAGCAAAGACACAACTTACCACGGCAATTTCACTATATTTTTATACACAGGCACATTTTTGGTTTCCCAGGACAGTCATAGTGTATGTGTTTCAGGATCGTGCCTATGCTCAGTGCAATGTCAATTGGTTACAGCCTGAATGAATTTCCCTCCAGTGCGGACGATATATTCCTGGGGATGATGTACTGTTGAGGTTCTTGCAATCATCCTGTTGTGTGCTTGCATCAGAAGTTTGAAGTCTTGGGTGCTGTCCGAGGCTGAGTGAACCCATGCAGTGCGAACACACTGAGCAAACAAGCTCTAGGTGAGAGGCTTTCGTCACATTACACATCCTGAAGTGCATTCTGAAGTGTAGGATGGCCGATGGTCGGCGCTGAGGCTCCGGAGAAGCTTGCAACAAGCCACGTTGAAGGAGAGGCAGGAGGTGAGCCCATGTTCTTCTTCGTGTTCGAAACACAGCTCCGATTAATGAATATGAGGTCCCTAAACATATAATCATCGGCAGATGCTGTCCAGGCTGATCACCGTCTCGGTCAGCAAGCACATACATCATCATCCCTCATTCACATCGTTTCCTACTTCCAAGGGTCCAGCAACTCACCAATCGCTGACTACGGTGTATCTACTGCGATCTTGCAAGTCAATGCCTGTATTTCAGTGTTCAGAAATGATGTGATCATTTTGAAATTGCATCAAAAGTTCAGCACGAAGAGTGGGAGCATCTGTGACAAGCACAGAATGCAGAGAATGCCACCAGTGAAGGCACATCATGCAAAACGCAATGAAGCAAAGTATGAACAGAATGTGATCACTGTGTGTGTAGTTGGGGGTGGACTGCTTCGGGGGCTGCTTGCAGTGGGGATGCAAGGAGGATGGCACATGCACGTTCCTACAGACTTGGTGCAGGCCCGCCATCGGAGGAACATCCTGCAAGACGCAGTATGCACCGGCCACTGCATCAGATGTGCAACAGGCTGAGTCTGGCAGTGCGTTTCCGTTGCTGTTGCTGTTACAGGTTGTGAAATGTGTTTCCCCGTTTTAAGCCTGTAACTTTACACGTATGTTTCCCCGTTTTTGTTGGAACATATCGAGTCTGCCTACATTTAACCACTAGTCATCTGAGCCCAGGTGTCCTGTGTTCAAGGAAGACTGGTTATGTTCCGACAGTTTTCTAGTTCCTTTGCTTTTGCCCCTAAGGCCTTGTTTCATGGCTTCATTCTGAAGCTTCATTTCACATTTGCAGACTTCAGGCATGCCCATTATGAGGAGGTTCTAAGGAAGCAGCGCTCTGTGTGTACATGTGAACCAGTTGAACCAGTTGTCCCTGCTGCCTAGTTCTAGGTAAATCAAATGTGTGAGTCCCGGCAGTGCTACTGTGTTTTCACAAACCGGAAAGGTAGTAAACAAGCATGAACCGAATAGCCAAAGCAGCTTACACAAAAGAACCGCCACTTCACTCTCAGCAGTGCCACTATCTAACTTTGGCTGTCGGCTCAAAAATAGTGTATTCTCATTCCTTCCTGTCTTGCCAATATCGTACTGACTCACAGCAATGGTGTCTTCTTCTTGGGAGATTGAGAAACTGATTGAGAAACCCCTTGCTTCAGAGCCAGTCAACTGCAATGGCCTATGAGGTCCAGTCGTTTACACAGACACTCAAGCTCTTCACAGCGAGTTGTTCGCATAATTGGGCAAATCGCGGGATAAGAGATATTGCGCGATAGATCGGGCCCAATAGAACTTACGTGCGATGTCGCGTATCGTGCGATTGCGCGGGTGAAAAAAGGTTTTGGGAAACCCCAGAAAATTTCCTACGGGTGACTGGCGGATATTTACAGGTGACTGTAACCAGAGCTATCAGAAGCTCAAAAGTGATACGGCGTATACTACACAACTTTGTGCACTATCTTTTTTTCACCTTTGTCATGTGGTGTGGTGTGATTCTTAATAGCCGTCAACGCAAGAGGCTGTTGGCTGTTGCAGCTGTCGCAATCGCAATCGTAGACCACATTGCGTTGACAAAAGCGGGTACATCCTTTAAATCAAGCACCCCCGTTTTCTCGAACGCGCTGTTAATATAGAGTACGATAAATCTTGCCCGATAGCGAAATGCGCGATACCGTGCTTGCGAGATCACCCAACTATGCTTGTTAGTGTGCAAGAATGAGGGCAAGGTGCTTCTTTAGTGTATTGAACTGGATGCATGAGCATGTATAGTCACAACATTGCGCAGCTCCTGTTGGTTCAGATACCCTCTGAATATCTACACATGCATGCAAGCAAGAAACTGGGGAAGATACATCTAGATGCAGATGCCCTCTCTATCTTTCTGTTCCACATATTCAGCTGCTGCTTCCACTGCTTTACACACATTCTGCAGCAGCTTCAGCTGCTGTGAACTCTTTGTGATCTTCTTTTTGGTCTTCTCTGTGATCTTCTTCTTGATCATGTGTCCATGTATCTTTTCAGATGAGTGCTCAAACAGTGGTACTGGTATTGCTGCAGACACAGATGTGTACAAGCAGCTGGCCTTTGCGCCAGCGAGCGCTGCAGGCCCCTCCCGAGCCTCTACAGGCTGCATGGCCTCACTTGTGTTGCTCTCAGTTGTTACGATGATGCTCTAACTGCCACAGGTCTGCAGACAGGGCTTGTGTGCAAGCGCTTGCGGCGCTAGAAGCATTTTTACAAACCGGAAAGGTAGTTAACAGGCATGAACCAAGCGCTTGTGGCGCTAGAATCATTATTATTGACGTATAATGGTGTCAGAGTTTTTACAAACCGACAAGGTATCCAAGGTATCCAGGGATAGTGAAAAGGCAAGTCAGCGTTTGGATGTAGTCAGTATATCTTCTTGTGGACAGAGTAATTGATTGATGGAGTTAGTCACCATTCAGGTTTGTTGGTTGTGACAAAGTATTTGGTGTGGAAAGTGTTCTGTTTCACACTTGATGGCACTGATATTGATAGTGGCTTGCAGTATACAAGCATGCAAAGTGCATATGCCTGGAGGCGTCTACAATGACTTACACTTGATGTATGTGAATGAAATTGACTGTGGCACTGCACTGGGCCACCAAGAGGGCACAGCTCGACTGTGTAGTATGGCTGGGAGGCAGACATTCGCCGTGTGCTTGCCGTGTGTGTACCATGCCTGGGGGTAGAGATGAGTTGTGTGCTTGCTGTAGCTTGACTTGTGCTTGCTGTGTGGACTGTAGATCCTAGTTCATTGCCGTGTTGCTTGGAACTGTTGGAGGTGGGATAGTAGAGTGTTGACCCCTGCGCAAGGCTTCCTGGTGACAGATCGAAGTAACACCACATGCGTATGGAATTTTCTTCGTTGCTGGAGCAGAGCAGCGCACTGCCACAGCAGAGCATTGTGTGTGTAAATCCACAGGGGCACAGCTCACAAGCAAGAAAGGTGCACCACCTGTTGTACCTTGAAGTGTTCGATCCCACTATGTCGAGTAGCCATGCATGGACTGCCTTCTGTATTGGTACCAGCTTCCTTGTGTTGCATTTCTGATTCCCATATAAGGGGCTATCCTAGATTAGGCTGGTTGGACTGTAATGAGCTGAGTCATATCGGGGTATCACAACACCACCATAGAGTATCTGACGCTAACGCCACAACCATGGAACGTGTGCCTACGCAAGAACAAAGCAAACAGCCCGCCACACAGAGAGCGCCAAACCTTAGATACAAGCTCCAAACGTCAGCAGCACAACTGTGAAACAAAACTGCACAGAACGGACGGCCCAACGCTTCGGGTCATCGCTGTCGGCGAGGCACCACCAAGAGAGACCACAACAGGAGGACAGCCATGCGGCCACAGGCTGGCTGTAGGAGGGGAGTGGGGGAAGGAGCAAAGGACACAGGGATCCAGGAGCGGGGGAGGGGGTCGCCGGAGGAAGGAGCGGGCCGGGAGGCACGGAGCGCAGGTGGAGGAAGAGCGGCCGAGGGGGAGCGAGGGTCCAGAGAAAGGACGCGGTGGCGGAAGGGGGGGGGGGGCGTGAAACATGCAGTAGCCAGGGGTGGGTGAATGGGGCTGGGTGGTCGAGGGGTGTGCGGGCCGTGGGCGCCGCCGGGGGGTGGTGGGCGGGAGGGCGAGGGGGTGCCGGGTTGTGCCTGGCGAGGGCTTGCCGGCGGCGCTGGCCCGCGGTGTCGGGCCGTCCGTTCTCGCTGTGGTGTTCTGCCGGTGCGCTTCAGATGTTTGGTGCTGCTGTTTAGGGTTTGGCGCTGTCTCTGTTGCAGTGGTGCTCTCTCGGTACTTGTGAGCCGCGCCACTGTCGATGTAAACACCCACGGTGCCACTATGCAATCGTAGTTGAGAGATGGCAAGAGATGGAGAGATTGCAGTTGCACCTGTTGAACATAGCCAAGCTACTTTAACCACTGCACCATGTGGGTAGAGAGGCTAGCTTGATTCCCTGTCGTTGCTTCGGTAGTGGCATGTCCTGTGTCATGAGTGCGAGGTCGTGCTAAGTTGGCATGCGATGATTTGCTGGTACATGAGCCATGCTATGGAGTTAAGCCTGTAACTTTACAAAACAAAACTTCAACCACTGGACACCTGAGCTCAGATATCCAGTGGTTCAAGTAGACTGGCTATGTTCAACAGCACCACTGGATGCATATGGGGAAGTCAAACTGGCTGCTTCTGTGGTAACTTTTGCAGCATGATCCCAGCTCTGTGAACCTACAGGTCGATCTAGGATTCAACAGTGACTGGTTTTCGTGGTGAGTGTGCACATCAGCTTCACACCTGGCAGGTGGTTCCTCACACCCCAACTGCTCCAGTTCGTGATTTGCTCCTCAATGTATGTGCAGACAGAAATACGCGCATACTGTGCAAGAACATTGTAATGAATATGGTACACAGTGGAGGATGATCTCCAGATGCATGCAGGGGCCATGTTTATTTTTGCATGTATGGTGCTGTTCATGTTTATTGTGCATGCGGAGTGAATCGGCTTGCTTCACCTGGATCCAGTCGTTGATGAGCTTGACACATAAGCACCATTATTTCCAATCATCCCCATTGTTCATCGAGCGTCCCACAAGCGCACACCATGCTCATCCCACTTGTTGCTGCGAGTCTCTCCCTTCGTGCAACGTTGTTCGTTCCTGTTGCATCCAATCGGATCCTTCCAGTCACTCCGTGCCGTACAATTGAGGTTCCAAGTTGTGAGACGTGAAGAAGCGTGCATGCACAGCTGGTCAGTCTTCGCTGTTCCTCTCTGTTTTATCTGCACTATATTACAAAACCTCAGCGCTTCCAATATGGAATGCAATCGATAGCTAGTTTTATCAAACCTGGGGGGCAGTTGATAGCCTTATAGGGATGTTTGGCGTGGTGAATTCAGTGAAATGGCGCACCGCTGCGTTGGTGTGCCTGGCTTGCATTGTGGAAGGCGCCGACATCGCAGTGCTACCGGCTGTGTACCTCTCAATTGCCCGTAGTTTGTCTGCAAGCCCTTCGCAGCTGGGGCTGCTGACTCTGTGCCGCGCAATGATGCAGGCTCTCGCAAGTCCAATCAGGTGCTTCCTGCTCATCTCGCATGAAGCACAGCTGCTTCCGGGAACATGTTCATATCTCTGTATACGTGATTTGTGACAGCCTTCATGACAATTAGCGTACCGTGCTGTACACATTCACTTAGATGGGATAAAGAATGTCCACGCATCGCTTCGGTGATTTCCGCAAGCTTCAGAGAGGTACATTGTGTAGCCTTTGACGTTTGTCGTAGCTGTATTGGTATGCATGCCTGCAGCCTCGTTGGCATCATCCGTGCGCAAACAGCATCAGCACATGACGGATTAGTTCTGCATTGCAAGCTTCAAACGGCACAACGAGGGCAAGAAAGACACAATTCAGGCATTCAACCCCAAAACATCACTTAGATAGTGCAAACAGCACAGCAAAGCCATGATAGAAGTCCTGTTGCTTGTGTCAGGAGTGGTATATATCTCGAGATAAACATGTAGGTCAAAGGTTGCAGGCACCATGCATCCCTGGATAACCTGTGCCACCTTATAGAGCCGAGAATATTCTTGTTGTAGATATACTGCTCAATGTATGAAGATCGTGTTGCAAGCAAGTGCACCGGTCACAAGTCATAAGCCCATGCACACGGTACCCAGGATTCAACACTTGACAGTTTGAACAGGACTGTTCGTCACAGGTAACACGTACACGTGAGTGCACACACTCAATCGGAAGCTATGTTTGCTTCCAGGCCTGAGTAGAATTGATCACCCTGCTGGATGTGTCGTACATCTATGCGACAATATGTTGTCGACAACGGCCTGAGTCACCAATATCACATATATTTCAGATTGGTTACACAGAGGGATAGTTCATAGTTCAGCAGTTTGGCTAAGAGTGCTGGGAAACAGCACGCTTTCGTGATGGTGCTGTTGTGCCATTCGAGTGAAGTGATGGTTCTTTTTTTGTTAGTTACGTTTGGCTAATTGTGTTCATACCTATTCACTATCTTTCCGGTTTGTAACATGCGTTGTATATCATACAGTTCAGAGTGGTTTAGTTCTTTTGTGTTAGTTGCTTTGGCTACTTGTGTTCATGCCTATTCACTACCTTTCGGGTTTGGAACATGCTTTACAGTTCACATAGTTCAGAGTGATAGTTCAGCGTGCTAGTTCAGAGTGATAGTTGAGAGTGATATGCAGTGGGGTGCTGGGAGACTCTTCAGACAGGACCATCATCATCGCAACTGGAGCAGTGATATGGTCAGTGTGCACAGTGGGAGTTGCCACTTCCAGCACTCTACTGGTAGCCTGCTGCTTCACGACTATGAATGGCTTGGGCCTGGCGCTGGTGATCCCTTGCGCACAGAGCCTGATGGCTGACTACTTCCCAGCTGAGCAACGAGGGAGAGCATTTGGGGCCATGCAGCTCACTATGTCGTTTGGGTCGATGATAGGGAGCCTTTATGCGACCAACGTCGCTAAGCTACACGTTTGCTGCTTTGCTTCTTGTTTCTTTGTTTCTTTGCTTCTTGTTTCTCGTTTCTTGTTTCTTTGTTTCTTGTTTCTTGTGTCTGTCTTTCAGGCTTGCTTTTCTCCAGACCTATAGATGTCATCCCATCTTTCACGCTTGTGAACACGATTTCTTTGTTCTTTGCACTCTTATTCATTGGGTAGCTGTTATTGCAGTATTTTTGCACTTGATTGCTTGGAGTGTTATAAGCCTGAAAGGCAATGGAAGGCAAGGAACCAAAATAGACTGCAAGATCAATCTACAAAGCACTCAAATCATTCAAATAGTACAGCAGCACCATCACAAAAGACTTGATTGCTTACTTGTTGTATTTTCAAACCTGATTGAGGCCTTGCCAGGTAGCAAGCTGGTGGCTGCCCCTTCACATATCCACGAGCCTTTTTTGACCTAAAGCGCTTTCGGTGTGGTGAGGTGAGTGTTCTCCACATATCACGTTTGTAGAGCACATGTATCCATGTGATAGGTGCTATAGGGGTGTGATAGGACAGCCTTGAGCAACGGAGCAGCCTTGTCATCTGACCATCAACGAAGCCCCCCCCCCCCCCATTTAATGTACACCTTTGATGCCTCATTAGGGCACCTTATTATTGCATATTTGTTCTGGCGCCTTTTAGCGTTCATAGAATGCGCACATCCGCTGCTTGAGGAGCATGCACACCAGGTTGCATGCAGTGTGACATTACTATCTCAAGATATCACATCGTACATATCCAACAATCTGTCCGATGAAAATCTCAGAGGGCCAGACCGTTCAGGTGCCACAAGACTGCCCACAGGTTTATGTTTTTTGTAAGAACATCCACCAGACCTCAGCCCCTGTCTCTGAAGTGTACACTGGTGCCTGTGCTGTTTCG
Source organism: Ulvella scutata (assembly GCA_032359135.1). Classification (NCBI taxonomy): domain Eukaryota; kingdom Viridiplantae; phylum Chlorophyta; class Ulvophyceae; order Ulvales; family Ulvellaceae; genus Ulvella; species Ulvella scutata. The sequence goes on along the minus strand of JAUMHD010031652.1, from coordinate 9,029 downwards.
TACACTGATGCGTGTGCTGTTTCGTACACTGACGTGTCTAGACCTGTGATTCGCACACTGATGTGTGTGCTGTGTGGTGTGGTGTGCTCTCTCTGTGACTATGTGTTGTGTGGTGCAGCCATGGGGCATGGAGGGCTGGAGAGTGGCGATGAGATCGGTGAGCCTGGTGTCCCTGTCAGTGGGCATGGCTGTTGCATGCATGGCGGTGGACCCCAGAGAGCAGTCGCGCTCCTTGCCCGCGTCCAGCCTTGAGGACGGTGCGCTCTTCACCCTCCTCCCCCCCCCCTTTCCACCCGCTTTTCCCCCTCCTCCCCCCCCTTCCCCTGTTGGTGTAACCATGGTCGCTACATGTCTCAGTGGTTAGTGGCCATAGTTACATGGACCGGGGGGGGGGGGGGGGGGGGCCATTGTTAAATGAACACCCCCCCCCCCCCCCCCCGTTCCCCCCTCCTTTTTACTGCGACTTCATACCAAGAGAAATAGCGCAGGTAGGTTGACAGAGTCACAACAAGGAGGCGCACGGCCACGCATGTGCAACTGTGCGATTCTACATTTACGACACTTTATATATGTATACACCTAGAAATCAACAGTTGTGGGGCATGCAGTGCCAAAAACGGAGAGTCCCAGTCCCTGGACCTGTTACAAACTGTAAAGGTAGTGCATAATGATCCAAATCGCATGAACAGGGTTCGATACTCGATCGAACAGGACTCGATAGTACACGGTTTCTCAAGCTAAAGCTCAAGAAACAACCGACGTCAGGTCTACATATGAGCGCCCGGCCTCATTTCATCATCGCGCTCAATATCTGTCAATCCAAGGAGTTTGCTACTGCATGCAGAAAGGGTCTAATCACCTAACAAATAGCGGGTTTATTTGGCCCCCAGGGCCTTCTCCCGGCGAAGTTTTCTTTTTCGCGAGGTTTCGGATGTAACGCTGCCCAAAACTACGCCACCTTTGCCCCAGAGGAACCCTCTGAGCAAACTTTTGCTCTTAGTTCCGGGCCAAGTGTATAAATAGTACCCTGTGCAGGAGACAAGCTGTCTGCAGCATCAGAAACGAAGCTGCTGCTACCGATCCACGCGCCGGCAGGCAGCCGCGCCAGCGCCACGCGTAAACCCCACGAGAGCGCCGCGGATAGCCCCACAGAGAGCCCCGTTGCAGGGGGGGCTCTGAAGGGGCGCGGTACCTGGCGTGCTCGGTACTCCGCCATCCTGAGCTCGTTCAAGCTTGCCGTGGAGGGGCTGACAGAGATCTCTTCGCTGAGAACGTTCCAGATTATTATCGCCCAGGTGATGCTTCTAGAAGCGTCTTTTTAGTTTGATTATGTTGCAACTTGTGGTTGAAACATATCTTGAGATTGGTGTGGAGAGACGCATGCGGTTTCCATGCGTACCGCTTCATGGCACCTTCAAAGAAGAATGCTCTGTGGAGCAATATGCCTTGATGGCCGACAAGAGCGGAGCCGCATCGGCACAAGTTGAGTAACCTTTCCGACTCACAGCCCTTGCTTGAATCCAGTCTCTGTGCGGGTGTTATGCTACAACGTTAGTATTGTGCAGGCGAGAAAACGTTTCGGTGTGCAGTTTCGGTGTGCTGGTGCCATGCGAAAACATTATTAGCGTGCAGGGGATAACACGTTTTGGTGTGCAGTTTTTGTGTGTGGGCGATAGCACATTTGGTGCGAAAGGGGATAAAACGTTTTCGCGTGTTGTTTCGGTGTGCGGGTTCCATGCTGAAAACCAAAACGTTGGTAGTTTGCAGGGGATTGTGGGCCAGCCTTTCTTACAAACCGGAAAGGTAGTAAATAGGCATGAACCCAAATAGCCAAAATCAGCTAACACAAAACATCCACCACTTCACTCGAATGGCACAACAGCACCATCACGAAAGTCTTTCCCAGCACTCTTAACCAAACTGCGATAATAGTGGCGAAACACAATGCCACGACCACGAGCCAGGGCACAACTCAGATACTGCCTACAGGGGATAGTGGGCACGATGCCCTGGAACGCCATCACCTTTCTGACCCTCTGGCTGCAGCTCCTAGGGTTCTCAGACTGGCAGGCGAGCGTGCTGTCCGCCGCTTTCTACGGATCGACGTCACTCGGGGCCTTCATCGGGGGCTACGTTGCAGACCGCGCCGCTCAAAACGCACCCAATACCGGCCGCATCATCACTGCACAGATCTCTGTGTGCTCTTGCCTCTCATTGCTTGTTGCCATATTGGTGGTGTATGCTGTTTGGGTTCATGCCTATTTAGGCATTTACTATCTTTCTGGTTTGTAACAGATGGTATATGCTTAGGCCTGTGCCAATATACGATTATGCATTTGCCACGTCGTATATTTTCGGACACCTAACACATCAGTTTCTGGGGGATGTAGTGCCCATAAAAGAGTGTCAAGATCCCAATCAAAAGGTTGATATACGAAAGTATACATTTTCTCAACTGCCCTCCGTATGGTCTCACATGCCCTCCGTATATTGGCACAGGCCTATATATGCTGCACAGCACAGTGTTTCAATATGTGTTTTAAGCTGTTTTTTATTATGTGTGTTAGTCTAAGTTTTAAACTGTGTTTTAATCTGTGCTTTAGTGGACGCTTTGGCCGCGCAAAATTGCACTTTTGCAGGATCTGTGTTTTGATTGACCTGAAATTTTTTATCTGTGTTTGTACATGTTTGTGAATCTGTGTATTCAATACCTTTCCGGTTTGTAAAAAGATTCTGAACATGTTTGCGAATCTGTGTTTTAATCTGTGTTTGTACATCTGTTTGTACATGTCTTGTGATGCCTGCAGGCATTCTCTGGCATCCCCCTCACCCTCGTGCTCGTGCTCATGCTGCCCACTGCAGCCATCAGCAGCCACTTCTATCTATACATGTCCGTCATCATCGTGTTTGGCCTCATCACCACCTGGTGCGGCGCGGGCTGTAACTCCCCGATGTTCGCGGAGATTGTGTCCCCTTCAAAGCGCTCCCTGATCTACGCCTTTGACCGCTGCTTCGAGGGCGCACTGGCGGCGTGTGCGACGCCGTTGGTAGGAATCATTGCGGAGCGTGGCTTTGGGTACGATGCGAAGCGCGTGCAGGTCCGTCGCTCCCTTCCGCTTTTTTGTCTTCTGTCTGCTCCTACGGGAACGAGCAGGGGCTGATATTCCTACATCTACACTACCCGATGTGCCAACATCTACACAATGTGCCAACATCTGCCCGATTTGTGCCAACATCTACGTCACATCGGGTAGTCTACCCGATGTTCCTGCAGGTGCACATGGATATTTTTCTGCCTGGTTTGTGTGATGTGGCTGTCCCGACAGCTGTGTGCATGACCCAGTGTTGCACACATTACGTATTTCGTAATTACGCGTAATTACCTTCCGTTTTGGACACCAAACGTAAGGAGGCAATCAGCTGCACTAAGGACTTCGTGCGGGAGGCTTCATTCTCTATGCATCCCTTACGTATTTCGTAATTACGTAATACACGTAATTACGCGTAATTACGTTGCGTTTTCACAGAAAAAAACGTAATGGTGCAACACTGGCATGACCCATAGTACACCTTAATGATATGCAAATTCATACTTGTGATCGACCACATGAAACGTGGCTTGTGTGCACCGCTATGCACTGATATGCACTGATATGCACAACCAAACAGGATGCACTGCAAGCCACTCCAGCAACACCCTCCAGAACCCCTGCCTCTTGAGGTGCACTACTGTGTACAAGGACATAACAGATTCGGTGTAGCTACGGATACGATGTAGCTCCTGCGTTGTGCATTAGGAGAAGCATGCTGTGTCAGATGCTTGGAGCCTCGATGGCTAGAAGCCGAGGCAGGGGTATCACTACTGACAACGTGTCAGCACTGTCAGCTTATTCAATCAACTTTATTGTTGTCACGCCGGAAAATCATGAATTGTTGCATGACCCCCCCCCCCCCCCAAAAGTATATGTAAGTATTTCGTCACATGTTTAGTCCTTTGCCGGGCAAAGGACTTCTCTCTCCGGGCAGACAGCCAAGGAGCAAATTCTCAGGAACATGTTACACAATTTATTCATTTCAGTATGACAGCAGAAGCCTCTCCGAAGAGAGGCGGGCTTGGAGCGGGGTAGCAAGGAAGCAGCAAAATCTCTGCAAGATTTCATAGGAACAACATGTAGGGCTTTGTGCGCTTTGTGCGCTTCGTTCGACTCAGCCTCTTGGTGAGCAAAGAAAAGCTTCCACAATGCATTCCAGTATGGCACATCGCTGTCAACTGACAGTTATACATGACACCCTGACAGTGGTATGATACATCACTGATAGCGATAGCCTGTGACCTGTGACAGTGTCAGTCAGGTGTGCAAAACATAAATAATAATTATATAAACTAAAATAAATAAACAATCATCACACCAGCAGTGGCGGTGCAGGCGGCAGGAGGGGAGGCTGCAGCAGACCCTGCCAATGCAGCGGCGCTGGGCAACAGTCTCGTGTACTGCCTGTGCGTGCCCTGGATGCTCTGCTTCCTGTTCTACTTCGGCCTCTACTTCACTTACCCTGGAGACCGCGCTCGCAGAAAGGAGGCCCTGGACCTTGAAAAAAGCATGCTGAAACGTGCGGCTAAGTAAGGCGGCAAGGTAGGGGGCTTGACCGGGCCTGGTCTTGCCTTGCAGGAGCCCCCACATGAGGTATCATTGTGGCCGCTATGACTTTTGTTCGTTCTCATGATCTTCATTGGTTCTATGTTGTGATGTGCATCGCCTTGTTTTCGGCGATGATGTTTATGTGCAGCCAGTGGTCGACAAGATGTGTGTTCTCAGCGATGTTCATAGTGATGTTTCGCAGTGCTGTTGACAGCGAGGTGTTGTGCCGAAAACAACAGACAGTGGTCGACAGCAGGGTACCTGTACATACGGAGATTTCGCATTTTTGCGACTAGCTTGCGGCTGCCGATAGATAGCACAATCCCGGCAGATAGAACAATCCCTGCCTGCCAGATAGAAAAATCCCGGCAGCCACTGTAGAGCCACAGTGGCTGCGAGCTTCGCACATGCGTACATGTGCCCCTTCAATGCTTGCACCATCTCTGCAACAATTAAACACTGAAGCGTGAGACTCTGTCAGCACCGTACTGAAGAGTCAGAGATTAGTACCAAGTAAGAAGTCAAGTCCAAGTTACAGCAGCTAGGAAGAGAGTGCTTGAGAAGAATTACTGAATTATTGCTTTGGCTATTGGGTTCATGCATATTTACTACCTCTCCGGTTTGTATATCCGCTTGAGGAGAGTCCTGTACACGAGTGCTTGGGCGGGGTTGTGGAAAGGGTGGTGGATTGGGCAGTTTCAGATTTTGCATCTCGTTGCATCCTACTCCCAGCCTTTTCTTCGCTAAGCTGGACACTGACATGCATCCACAGGATGAATGGATCTGTGAGGTATTCAGTGAGTTGTGGAACACGACATGCGCACAGTGGGCGGGTGATGGGTTCAGCTTTTAGTTCTGTATGTTTTGAAACCGACAGTGTTCTTCTTTTTACTCTGTTGGTTTTGTATGTTTTGAAACAGACAGTGTTCTTCTTTTTACTCTGTTTAGTGTGTTGGCATATTGCTTCAGTGTGACTGTGCTGGCTGGCTGCATGTGAAGTTCAGTGCTGAAGTTCGATGGCACCATTCGTACGTACAGGGACTATGTGCAAAGTGTACAAGCAAGCTTGGTGCACCCTGCAGAGATGTGCCTTGATCCCTAGTCGTGGGTGTGATATGGATGTGTGCCCTGCTGTTTCAGTACCCTGTGCTTCTCGGACTTGACCCTAGGTAAAGCTCATGGCCTGGGCGCAAAGGCGACTTAGGTGCATAGGCCTCCTAGTTCCTCAACAGGCTGTCCTTTTCTGTGTTTGGTAGGTTTTTGTAATGAAGCCTGGACCTCAAGGGCGATGGAGATGCCTGAACCTCAGGTGTCGTGTAACAAGCCTAGAAGGCTCGCAACGAGGGAAAGTATTGAAGCAGTTCTGTGAAGGTAGTTCGTGTACGTCATATTGACTGCGTAGTCTGACATGCGTAGTCTGACATCGTATTGACTGCGTAGTCTGATCTGAAAAAAAGAAGTCCCTAGTCTGGTGGAGGGTCGGTCGCAGCTGTGGGTGCCTGCTAGAGTAGCTTATGGAGAAACTCTGACAAATATGCGGTGTTCAAGTGTAAATTAGACAGCTACAGTACGGCATGAGCTGGTGCCTGTGAGCTGTGGTTCCGCATCGAGGTGTGTTTTAATACCCATCGACATCCGTGCGTCTCAAAAGCATGAAAGGTGCACCAGCATATATCATCCGAAACCATCCAACAACACGAGCCACGCAACCAGCAAGCATGGAACGCCGACAACAAAGCAGAAAACACAGCTAGGCATGAACAAAGCAGACATGTAGTGACTGCACCTTCGACTCCCGCTAGCTCGGCCTGTGTGAGTGTCATGCATGGTCGCTTGTTGTATTGCATTGAGTGTGTTACCAGCTTGGCCAATGGTTGGCAAGTATTTAGGTAACTTCCTGTCTTGTGTCTTCGGACTTGATTACTGTAACTTTAGAGACCACAACAAAACAGCCCCCCAACAGAGACATCGACAAGCCATGCACACCATCTGCATCGGGGTGTGCTGACCCCTCCATGATAGGGGTAGGCAAATACACATTTATATGCTTGTAAGCATATCAGCTGTGAAGGCGGATATCATATCAGCTGTGAAGGCGAAAATATATGCTTAAAGAAATTTGTTTTGGGGCCTCCATATGCCGTAGGCATGTGGAAAAAATAAAATGGTTGGGGGTTCATATTCTTCGTAGCATATAATGAAATCTGCATATATGCCTAATGAAAGATGATGACTCGTGGGTCTATCGGCAAGACGGTTATAGCTTGAGCAAGCATCTGTCACTATGTGTTCGTATAAACCTGCAAGGGTTGTATACCCTGTTCGATTTTCCATGCTTTGATGTTCAGGTTCCTTGAATGCTCACGGTGAAGTTATTCTCTTGGAGTTATGCCTGTATCTTTACACTACTTCACTTGGAGATGCACCATAGGTGCACCAGAAGCTTGGACCATACATAAGGTATGGAACGTCACAGATTCACGTTCATGCAGACTCATGTCAAATGCGGAAGAAGTTCAGGGGCTTCAAAGAGAAAATGAAAAGGCGTCACTTGCTGGTAACTTATAAGCTATAAGCATACACTGGTTTGCCTGTATATGTTTCAAGGTACAGGTTCAAAGCACAGCTTCAAAGTACAGCTTCAAACCATATACTGGATAATGGGTGCTGCCTACCCCTGTGACGCTATAGTTGCTTCGGTATTGGCATGTCCTGTGTCATTAGTGCGAGGTTGAGCTAAGTTGGCATGCGATGATTTTCTGGTACATGAGCCACGCTATGGAGTTAAGCCTGTAACTTTACACATACCCCTGTGACGCTATTACTTGAAAAGCTGGTGCAACGAGCCAGGCATCTCGGTCTCTGAGAGGCTCTGGGCCAGAGCAACAATTGGCAGCGAACTCAAGAACACGAAATCAGAAACAAACAAAGGAGGTCTGAGATATGCAGTACAGCCTGGTGTGCAGAGCACTGCTCAATCGATGTTTTCTGAGGCATGTATTGAAGGCAGGGAAGCCACTGTAGGCCTAGGGGTGGGTTCCCCTGCTGAGATCCACCACGGGTTTGAAGAACTGTGGGTGTACATGACACAAAAGACACACGAAGTGCTAGACGATCACCTGGAAGAAGTAGACAAAGCCCACACAGATGCGCTGCGTACTAGACGAGGTACGAGTTGTACTTCATCGAAAGTTCAGATAGCCATCATCACGGTGCTGACGAGTGTGTGCTTGTGTATTGTACGAGATGAGGAATGGTGGGGACTCTTGATACAGGTGATAACGAAACTGGACAGTGTGATACATCGTGGCTAGTGGCGTCCATCGGGGCGACAGTAATCCTTTCGGCCAGTCTGCCTTACCTAGGCCTAGGCCTACTGAACATCTGAGCTCAGGTGACCATTCGGTCCAACACGTACATACCCTTACGTTTTCCAGGTTCCCTCCAGCTCCAACCACCTTGAATGCAATTCATGATGATGGGTTCTTTCTGGCCATGTTGACGCACATTCCTTGCAGGTTCCTTCCAATGTGCTCACTCTCTGAACTACGAGTCTATGAAATTTGCTCATAGAGTCCTTTGTACCCACACGTTCACGATAACAACAATATATAAGCTGTATGCGCTGTTGTACAGCGGTCGGGATAACTTTGTGTGCGTGAGCTTCGAATGCATCATCGTCGTCCGACAGCATACCAACCTGTATCTCTGGGATAGCAGCGGCAGCATCATGGCGTACACACACCTACGTAGACATATGCTTGCACTTGACGGTACTGATCGATGCTGCTAAGGCACGACAGAAGTCCTAGAACTGGTCCTCCACGAGTCAGATCCCTCCACTCGTTGAGTGTTCTGCATAGACAGGCGCCACCATGGCAACGCATCAGGTATGACTTCAACGAAGATGTTCGATAGCTGATGTGCAGTGCAGCCTTCTGCTTGCCTGTAAGCCTAAGCAGGTCAAGTGTCTCACCTGCAAGCCGTCGGATTGAGAGACATTGTTGTTTGCATGCCTCGTTGTCCAGCCTTACATATGTGTCCATTTGTGTTCTTCTCTGTGTCCCAAACACATTGCCAAATGCCTCCAAATCTTACAGGTAACTGGAAGCACAGCAGACGCCTCGCAACCAGGCCTGGAAGCCAGCAACGTCATGCTCAACTCTCGCTACCCTGCGATGCAACTAGCAGCGGCCATGACTGCTGTAGAACGTGCCAACGAAGTGGAAGCATCCAAGAGCCCTTACGTACGGGGGCAGACTCAAGAACACAAAGCATCAGCGCAGAGGGCGGCAGCGCGCCGCGTGCGGCAATGGAGCGACGTGATCCATGGTGTGGCCACAGGAGCAATCGAAACGGGCAGCCGACAACCGGTGCTGAAGTTCCCAG
>JAUMHD010031641.1:0-22338 GCA_032359135.1 Ulvella scutata | reverse complement strand
GCTAGGACAAGTAGGATCAACAATGCTGACATCACAGCCAACACTGCCTGTAGTATCAAACACATGAAAATCAACACTTATCTCTCTGTACTTAAATCACTTCAGAAGTAAACCTTCCAGTCAGATTCTATGCAGCCCGTAGGTAATTAAAAAAATAAAAAATCTTGTTCGGGGACTACAGCATGCTCCGTTTGAGCGTCAGGTTCAGTGCCACAGTGACGGATTCGTGCAATTCATTAGTCTGCACAGTTTCAATCATGACGCTTTGCGCAACATAAGAAAAAAATCGAGGGTGTTCTGACTTTCGGAAATTATTTCGGGAAAAGCGCCTGAATGTCACTTTTCAGCCCCTGTGGTGCATCAGAATGATACACTACGTGCATATGATGCTAAATATGCACTCTTATTGACGAGGTGTGCTTGGGGTGGCGCTTCAGATGCCAGTTCAATGTATATGGTGTGCTGAGTAAGTGACAATCCCCCTTAGCCACTCACCGACAACTGCACCATTTGAGCCCGCAGAGTCATTAAAATGTCATACAAACAACATTTGAACTTATTGTTGCCAACAACATAAAAAGTCGAATAGAACAGGTTTCAGCTTCATCCGTGATGCCAGTTGTCTGGTTTTTCAATTTGGCGTTTTCCCCAAATATATATATATATATATATATATTCGGCATCGCCATGTTGCGCAAAGCGTCAGGATTAAACGGTGCAGCCTTAAAGGGGAAACCCCCAGATATCATTGATGCACCCTGCTCAGAAGCTCGAAGAAAAGACCAGAGGTGGCTAGGGCTGGAAATTACAGCAGTCAAAGTCAATTTAACGCGTTAATTATTCATACTGTAAATTGCTGTAATTAAGAATTAATTCAGTAACCCTCAAATTTCCTAAATTGACGCCAAATTAATCGTTGTAAATGGCACCGTCCACCCCCATTTAACACCAATTTAATTGACCGACCATGAATTAACGCCTGTTTAATCCTTTCTTTTTTGGGGATCCCTGCTGCCTGAGTTCGGAATCTCACCCCAAGACGATGAGAAAGGTATGTGCAGTATCGATGACAACCGTATATGCGCAAATCTTGAATGCACAAAACGAAGAAAACCCGCGCAGATGCGACATGCACCATATTAAAAGGTACTTTCTGCCACATAGCCATGCTTCTGGACAGTTGAGAAGAAAGTCAAAGAAAAAGCACAAGAAAATGCAAGAAAAGGTAATAAATAGGTACTACAAAAACGAAAAACAAACTTGCCAAAACCAAGATCCTGCTGTAACTTCTGCTGGGTCTCGTTGTAACACTCAAGACATAAAGACAAACAGATTCGAAACTATTGCATATTCCCGAGACTTGTGTGTGCGCACGTTCAACATGAACAGCCATGCTGGCAGCCATTCTCCTGCCTCCTGACTGTTGACAGTTCACATGCGGCTCACAATTGTAATTACATGGAGACAGTGTAATTACATTGCTACATGTAACTGTTACAATTAACTCGAAACAGTTACAAACACAGAACTCCGTTTAACGCGTTAATTACACACCCGTTAAATGGTGTTAATTTACAGCACAAATCGGCTGAAACTGTAATTTGCAGCCCTAGAGGTGGCTCTGGCCGGACCGAGAATCGAACCCAGGACCTCGTGTAAAAGTACTATAACGCTAACAGGCTGGCGGCTGAGTTTAAGGTCAATGCCCCCCACAAATAGGCGAATCGGGAACCACGCCATACCCAAACAGGGTTCGGCTCAGCACCCCGAAGGGACGGCACAAAGACCTTACATGAACTGAATATGAAGTGCCTGAATCAAGGGCAGGGGGCCTTGCCGAAGGCCATCCTAGAGGAGGTGGATACCTGTCGCGAGATAACCATTTCTTATCGCAACCAGTCAAGCACTCAACCTTGGCAGTGATGGCAATAGACAGATTCTAAGGATTACATCACAGCCCCGTGTCGTGCATTGCAGGCAGCATGCATGCAAGCCGCATGACGATGGCTCCAACCTGAAAATGTTTGGAATGTTGCTGTTGCTGAACCCACAGGTGAGCTTGTAAACATGCAAACTGTGGCAGGCAGTACGTTGCAGTACAGCTGGCAGATGGCACAGCAGAATCGGTGGAACGTGCAACCTCAGCGTGCCTGCATTGTGGAGTGCCTTCGTGCCTCACACACGCAGTGGCTATTAGCTGGCAGGACACAGCTGTTCTAGGCGACACAGCAGGAGGAACATACCATCCCTTTGGCCTCGCAGTGAGAAAGAGAGTTAGGTGCATGGAGGGAGCAGCTTAATTTATTGTTCGGCATCTGTGGATGCATACAACATGCTCCCTCTGGTGTTTGCATGCGAGACAGTACAGGTCAAAACAGATGTCTGCTCTTGATAACTCGGACACATGCGTCGAGTCAGCATGAATGCACTCAGCTTTCTGGTAGCTGAGGGCCATCGTGGGCTTCACCGCCACTGCAGTCATATGTAGGTCCCAAATCAGCTGGGACCTGACTCTTGGCATCTTGCATGGACTGCTAATGACCACGAAGGGAACCCCCCACCAGCAAACCTCCGGCGGGGATGCCTGCTGACTGGGCAGGAACAGCTGAGCAGGTGGGTGGTCTGTTAGCCACCCGAAGGCACAGAAATATCCCTGAGTGCGGGTGTAGATGCTATGTGTGGTGAGAACAGTGATCTGACGAGGGTGATGTTGGTGTGGTCAATCACAGTTCATTCCTATAGGATCCTAGGAATTCCTGTGTCTCAGCAGCATGCATCGATTCATCGACTCGAATATTCATGAATCGCTCAATGAGAGTACTGACCTTGCAAACTGCCACTGACGGCACTGACGCCTTAAATTAGTCGAAAGCAGCAGTCTGTGCAGAGTTGTAATTGTGTTTGATCGTACATGTATGGTGCTTTGGTCTACACTGTCAGTCATTGCGTTTCAGATCCTGGCTCGCATGAAGCGCTAGCCAAGTCCCCACATACAGATATTGTGTTTGGACGCTCACACAGGATAGGTTGTATTACCAATGTGGCGGTTCAGCTCGTCTTCTTCACACACTCAAGAAGAAGGCATTCAGACGTATCGCCGGGAAGCACAATCGTTGGACGAAGAGCTGAAGAAGCTTCCAGTGGTATAGTCCAGCCCTTCATGCTCAGCGTGGAGTGACATGGAGTTTTGTTCTCAAGGAGCAAGAGCCATGCTCTTTGGAGCGCTACCGCATCCTTCATATCCCACCATCTTCACAATCCACACATTCCTGATTTGTGAAGACGTCGTGCTGTGGAACACGCGGTACAGGTAACGCTGAGTGCAGGTAGCTACAGCGCTGGATACATCAGCCCCAACAGCATGGAGCACAGTTTGCGACGGCAGACCAAGACTCGTAAACAGTGACACGGTTGAAAATTTTGCTGAAGAACTTTCTCGAATACTCAGGAGCATTGACGGCGCTGCCAGCCGTGGACAGCGGGACATCCTAGTGCAGGCACTGCATGTTGAGACACAGATCGGCAAGATGAGTTCCATATCAAAGGCTATGGGCCAACTGTATGTACCTATATACTTGAATGTGCACTCAAGTTCATCAAACCCTGTGCTTGGCTCTATCACACGGATGTGTGAAGGGATTCTCTGTTACCGAGTTCTTGGTCCGAATGAGTTTGCAGAGCCTCCATGCAAGCGATTATGCGAACATCAGAGTCCGAAGAGCAAGAGCTATCGTCTCAACTAGAAGCTCGAGTGGACGCACTGGACCAACGGATCCAGGGTGTGCCTCATGTGCGAGGTGCTGCTGGTGTTGCTGGTGTTGCAGTTGACTGCCTTGTGGTCGCCTCTCGAGTGCATCATGCATCTATACGTTCGATTGTATTGTCCACATCGTCCTGAGCAATGACATCCGCTGTGATTGCACAGCTCTGCAAGTGGCTGTGGATGATCTATCACTGCAGCGCAAGAGGCAAGTAGACGAGGATCCAAACCCCAGGCTCCTGCCAGTCTCCTTCCAGGCAAGCTCATCTCTTTCGAAAGAGCTTGCAGAAGGGGACCCAGAAAGGCCGCACTCTTCTTGTCAGTGATTGATTCCTTGCCCAGGGCGCAACTGGGGTGTTTTTAGGTACCACTGCAGTGAACCGGAAATGCAGGTACGCTTTTAACAAAGCTGACAGGGGGGGATTTTCTTGGCCATTGAGCGGCGAATTTATACAGACTAGAGGAAATCCAAGGCGTACAAGTGCGTCCTTTGCAGCTTTTCACATGCTATTTCTCACATGAGGACGGTAACAGTCGTACGAATGATATCAGTTGGCAACCATGTGTTTTCTTCTGGTATTGTGTGTCATTCTCTTCAGCCTTTGGCTCGGCCTCCCTGTCGCTCGTTGCTGTCCTCCTCTGTTCCACCCCTTGGTGGTGCTGAGGCCCAAGGTTTCTGGGTATGGCTTGGTTCCCGATTAGTGATCACTTTGACAAGGTGGTTCCCGATTAGTTGTTTTGTGGATGTGTACTTGAAATATTCATGCATGAACGAAACGCTTTTGGTCATGTACAGGCATGCGAGTACATGGCAGCCGGACCCTCATTGCGGGATGTACTAAGAATTATTATTTGGCTGGCAGACGTTCCTAACAGGCTGGCTTACAGATCGGAACAGTACGTTGAAGCCACCAACGTGGGCTTCAGGCTGCAGATAGGTGATCACGAGCCGTGGCGACAACCGCAATATAAGTGACTGGTAATCACAATATCTACCTCTGCAGTGGTTGCGAGTGGACGTGATGGCTTGGAGCACCCGACCGTGTGAGATTCTGATGTCCGTACGTGTACGGTGCGGTTCGCAGCCGAAGCCTGTGTTACTATCATACGGTACACCGCAATGCTTATGTAGAGAAGCATGTCTTCTACTTTTTTCATGCTTGTTACGTACACGATACCAACGATATCAGCGCCTGAGCAACTATCTGAGCCTGCTGGTCAGTTCTGCTCCTTCAGTCAGTTCTGCTCCTTCAGTCAGTTCTGCTCCTCATATTTACTGATCCAAAGCAGGTCATACCGAAGAGGCCCCATGCCTGTATCAACACACTTATATCGCAGCCAACGAAAGCGGATGTCCGATGTCTAGTTAAACATGTGGACGGTGCTCGAGAGCTCTCAAGAGCACAATTTTATTCTAAACGTGTGTTTCAGCAGTGTGTCATTTCCATGCGCTTCTGCATGCAGGTATCCAGCCCCTTCAGGCAAGCATTCTGTGCCAATGCCGTGTGTAAACCAAACTTCGAATCCTCGTGTACTAGCGCGCACTGCAGCAGGTCGCCTGGAGTCATGGGCAGATTCAGGCAGCGTTGCTGTGCCGCTGGCTTTCCTGGCAGCACTAGCCATGTCCATGTCACCTCCAGCTACCGCTGAAACCCTGAGCGGGCCAGCAAGGGTAGTTGATGGGGATACCCTAGAGCTTGGAAAGGAAAGAATTCGCTTGTACGGTATTGATGCACCGGAGAGCAAGCAGCTGTGCAAGAACAGTCGAGGTCAGGACTACGCGTGTGGTGAGCCCCCCCCCACTCCCACACTCACACCATGCTCAAAGAGCATGCATGCACACACATATACACTAAACTATGCTGGCCACGCACTAAATTGTGTCTACAGACGCTGTACATTTTCCACAGTATGCAAACGTAACAGTGCCCGCGCACAGAGGCAATCTGCGGGCATGCACAAGAATGGAAGCCCTTCAACAGCAGGCCTTGAGTGGCAGCGGTCCCCAGGATGAAAACAGCAGCAAACGAGCACAGCGGCGCATGTGTGCTGCAGGAGAGGAGGCGCGTGCTGCACTGGAGAAAAAAGTTGGCGGTGGTGCGGTCAAATGCGAGGTAGAGAATAAGGACATATATGGCCGCAACGTCAGCGTGTGCTATGGGGGGGCAGGCGGCGAGGACCTCAACGCATGGATGGTGTCGCAAGGTGAGGCAGTCGCGTACTCTGAGTACTCTAAGAAGTACATGGGGTTGGAACAAGAGGCTGAGGCCTCGAAGAAGGTGCGCTGTGATTCTGGTACATCAAGCGATTGTCCACCAATCACCTGATTCTGGGTGATGAAGCGAGGGGGGCAGCGAGGCCCATGCAGGCCTCGTCCAATCATCGATCTGGCGTGCCGGCACATAGGCTGATGCACACCGTCAATCAGCAAGCTTATGCGCCTCCATGTGATCCACAAGCCTGTGCCCAGATCAGCACCTCACGTCAGCATGACTACGTCTGCTTGAACAGGCGTCGCTGTTCTCGCATTATTTCTGGGTGTATGGGCCCTTGCCCATTACTTGCCTTTTGGGTGGTGTGAGGGCTAGATTTGTCATTGACTCAGACACACAGAAAGTGCTTGCTTGCTGCACAGCATGCCCAGAAACGCCAGCAGCTTCTCCACAGCTGCTTTATGAACCCGCCCATGTGTCTCATCAGCAAAGGGCACGAACCCCTTGTACCCCCTTGCTCCGCCCCCCCCCCCCCCCAAGTATGTGTCACACATCTAGCCGAGACGTGGCATCGTGTGCCCGCATATCTAGTTTCGTGCTTGCACTGAAAGTTCTGCAGGAAACCCTCGTGATGGTGCTTCCGTTCCACTTGTGTGCTTGCAGTGGATGTTGCGATGTGCACAATAGAGTGGAGTTGCCTTTCGTGATGGTGCTGGTGTGCCATTCGAGTGGTGTGGGGGGGGTGGAGAATTCGTGTTAGCATTTGGGTTTGATTATTGCGAACCTTTTTATGCATCTGTACGTCGGAGTTGCCTCCTGCATCTTTGCATGTTGTGATCACACCATTTCGTCACAGTCTCATCTGGATAGCTTGGAAATCTAAGACCTCTGCTTTTTTGAACCTAGGTAAATGACATGAGGGCCGAGTTACGGGTTGTTGTTACTCGGGGCCACAACCGTTTGTCCCCTCCATTTTGGACCGAGTTACAGTGAGAAGCGCATCATCAAGGTGAGACTGTACATTACTCACATTGAATACCTGAGTTGTTACCACAAGCCCCTTGATGGACTAGTTGCCACTGGCTCCTCACCGGCTGCCATCAGGGTGCAGCATGTCTCCCTGTACCCATTTTGCAACCTCTAATCACGCTAGTTCCCAGGAAACAGCACAAGATGCACCGTTTCCTCCGCAGCCGTGTACTGCAAATGAATCAAAGTGCACTGGTTCGTGCACACCGTGAGTGAGCTAATTAGGGCAATCAGCGGAGCTAGTTAGCATGCGACAAACGAAGGGAGAGTGTGGGTGCAGTGTGTGCATGTTGTCCGACAGTTTGGCTCAGGGTGCAGGGGATCTGGAGTGGGGAATTCCAGGAGCCTTCCAAGTGGCGGAAGGACAACCCCCGCAGCAGCGGCGGGCGCCCCCCTAAAGAGAGCAGTGCTCTTGTGGCAGTGAAGCCGACAACAGACGCACCAGACAAGAAGTGTCCTATCAAGGGCAATATTAGCAGCTCAGGTGAGAAGATCTTCCATGTTCCAGGAGGCCGGTACTATGACAGTACAGTCATCGACGTGAATGGTGGTGAGAAGTGGTTCTGCTCTGAGAAAGAGGCGGAGAAGGCCGGCTGGCGTGCCTCCAAGGCTTAGAGTGTGTCAGATGTGCGATTTGCAGCCGCGTGAGAGTTTTGTATGTTAGTGTTCAATCGGGTGTTGACAGCAGGTGGCAGTGTTGCATCAGCTGCGTCTTCTCCAGTTTCAGTAGTGTAGAGGGATGGCAAGACTTGTGCCTACTCGGGTTCTTGCCCATTTACAGCATTTTTGGCTTGTTTGGGACAGGGAGGGCAAAACATTTTCTGTCACCAGGGCATAGTTCTTAGGTAACTGGGCATCGAGAAGCAGAGTGTTGTGGCACCTGTGGCAGCACGCTGGGCTACTGGGAGTGAGGTGGTGGAGGCTGTGGCAACCTGCATTCCTTAGATGCTGCATGGGTTCACCATTACTAGTCGCATTGGAGTTTAGCAGCAGCTGGAGCACTAATTTCTGTGTCACTTCTGTGCTTGCAAGAGACACAGCAGCAACTGCAACACACGCACACACGCTGCGCACAGCATGCTAAACGAAGTGCAACGATCCCGTACGTGTGAAGCTGAAAGGCAGCAGCAGGAACAACTCTAGCTGTCACATCCAAGCGCCACGTGAATCACTGTTGCTCTGCCTGGAACACTTACCCACTTACACGGGTGCTTCAGCGCGTGGCCATCAGGTGGCTACCAGTGCCTTCGCGCTTGAGAATCTTTGCAAGTCCAAAGGGAGAAACTTCTGGCTAACCGGACGGCCGGGCAACGGGTGAGGCTGGCAGGGTGGCCAGAACAGGCCCCCCCGCCTGTTGCACCCCGCGACATGTGGATGGGCGTGTATACAGTGCGGCAACGGCTCTGTAACTGCAAGCATGGTGCTGCAGATATGTGAACGGGTAACCTGCAGGTACCTAGGTATACCTATAGGTATATACCTAGGTATACCTGCGCCATTGTGGCCACAGGTACACACCGACATTGAAGGGCCACAGGTACGAAATACCCCAATCTTGAGCCATCATCTCGAAATTTGTGGGTTGTAGATGCAGATACCATGGCGCTCCTTCTTTCGTCATGAGCTTTATCGACGTGTCCTGGTGACGGTGTCTGTTCAAGGCATAGGACAGGCCTTCCTTCCAGGCTGTGTACGTTGCATCACGAATTGGCAGCTGTCATCGGGAGGGGGGTCGTTGTGCAAGCTGCAACATGTATTGTACCTGAAATAGAGGTTTCTTGCCTTGTTTACGTCTTTTCTAAGCTAGTTCTCACGTTGCCGAGCAGTGATGCGCCTTGTCAATGTCGAGCATCCCGCATTAGCTTCGACGCTGGTTGACCTTGTAACCAAGCATGACGTCAATCAGAAGACAGAGAGCAAGTTTCGGGATCATCGGACTCTACAGGACTTCAGCACGACAAGATATTCGGTTCTTGCTGAGAGAAAGTCGGATGCAGGATGCTGCACATGTATAGCAATAAAAGCCACATTTCCACGCGATTTGGAAGTAGACACAGCCGTGATCGTGCGCATTCTGCAAAGAGATGCACCGGGGAACTTGTCTTTGTATGCATCGAGTGAGCACATCACGGTAACATGGCTGCTTGGAGGAGGCCTGTATCTTGATGAACTAGGAGTTGAGAGGACGAGGACGGTCATTGCTTGGATATCTAAGCTCAGGTGCGTGCTCAAGTCCACATACGTGGACTGCAGTTGCCGCTCACTGCCTGGAGTGAGCGACTTGCTGGTTGTGCCTGAAGAATCCGATAAAATCGTAAAATGCTATGCGTTCTGCTGGTCAACGAAGCAGGAGAGCTAGGTTCACCTGTAGCCCAAATCGTTTGCACGAGGGTCCGGCAGTAGCAGGGACATCGTTACGTGGTAAGGCAGCGATGTTAATATTTGTTTGGTCAGACACTTGGCTGTTGCCTTTACAAACTGTAAAGGTAGTGAACAGGCGGCCGCTTGGCTGATTGTGTGCCGGAAATAAGTAGGTCTGGCCGACTATATAGCAATTTATCATCTTTTTTGGCAGTGGCTGAGAAATTGCCAACAGCGATACCCCTGTGCTGTAGTGCCTCATCTCATCTTCCTCAGGCAAAATCGTCTGCTGCAGGTTCTGGGTTCTTTCAGCTAGACTTAATCAGAATTTCAACGCTTGGATTCTGACGCCAGAAGAGACCACCAAGCCTCGACAGCACAAAATCTACAGCAACATGTTTGCGGTTACGGAGCCCTTGCCGCACTACATGAACATCTATCTACCTCTCCCCGCTCATGGCAATGACAGAGCCATGGTCCTTCGCATCTACAACGCACTTGCAACACAGTCAGCGCCAGGGGCACCAGACCGGAAGCTAATCAACCCCGATGTACGCACACATGCCCCCTGCTTCGTTCCAGCAACAGTACAGTACTCTTGACAAGCCGAAAAGGCAGTGACTGTGCAAGAACCCCAGAATCAAAACGCAGCATGCTTGAAACAGCAAAAACTTTTGCTCAAAGTTTGAGGTACTGGGTGGCTTTGCAGGCCCTTCCAGACGTGGTCAGAGCTTTCCCTGAAGTCTGTGAGCAGGTGACCTGCCAGTGCATGTGCCTGAAGATCTCAAGGGAGAGCTGCAGTGGAGACTACAGCAAGTTCGTGGAGACTGTGCTGGAGTTTGTGGTGCTCCTGCCCGACCTCATTTCGAGATGGCTCATACAGAACAAGATGCTGCTGAAACAGTCAATGAGGCAGCAGCTGGAGAGTATGCGTAGCTCGCTAGAGAAGGGTAGCCAGCATGACTGTGAAAAGATCGTCGTTGGAAATTTCTGGTGATGGTGGCTGCCTCCTGGGCAGCTCTCCACGGGGGGGGGGGGGTCGCACCTTGCAGGCCTCAGTCACTGCCCACACCGTCCAGTCAACAGGGAGTGCGGCAGCGCTGCTCTCCATTTGGACAAGGAATCTCAAGCGGCAAGCGAATGGCAGCTACTTTGTAGCCGCACGCTGAAGCCCCCGTGTAAGTGGGTAAGTGTTTCAGGTGGCGGAGCAGTGATTCATGTGACCTACTGCTTGGATGTAAAATCTAGAGTTGTTCCTGTCCAGATTCTGATGTAAACGGTGATTTCACCTGCTGCTGTGCTCTCCTTCACACCTTCGGGCTTCGCACATTCGGGATCATTGTGCTTTGTCTAGTATGCTGTGCGCGTGCTGTAGTTGTTGCTGCGTCTCTTGCAAGTGCAGAAAGAAGTGGCACAGAAACGAGTGCTCCTGGGGTGTATGTCCATGTCCCACCCCTTCGAGGGTGCTGAGGCCGAAGCCCTTCTTGGGTATGGCGTGGTTCCCGATTAGCTTTTTGGCCCCCAGGTTCCGGTATACTCAGCTTCCCCAGAGCCGTGCTACCCCACTGCAGTGGCCCCAGAGACTGGAAACATGTGCTGGCAGCGCACAGCCATCCTACCCCCCTGCAGCAGCTTTTTTTTTTCCTGATGGAACAGTGAGACGAGTCATGGTGCATCCATGCACAATCCATGTCATGCAGGTGCCACAGCCTCCGTAACACTGTTCAGCACAAGTGCAGCATACCATACCTAGCAGGGATGCTTATTGGCGTATACACTAGGCTTCTGGAGCTGCCGAGGGGCCTCTGGCACGTGCTCTGCATGCAAGACCAAGAGCATTTCTAAGCCACGTATTGATGATACTTCGCTTCGTCATCAATCCTTCGAATTGTCACACGTCATCATGGGAACTGCGTTGACATACATTCTACTGAACTCGTTGCATCAACGTGTACTGATAAGATCGTATCTCCCGGGTGTATGCACAGGGAAAGTGGAGAATCTCAATGTGCTGACCAGCCAGGATACTTCTATCCTTCCAAGCATCCCTTGCCCGCCTTGATGAATTCATGAGCACAACATGCAACCTCCTCGGATGTGCTTGAGCTGCTGGTCGTGTCCTCAAGTACGCCCTATACTTGATTTCTGTGTTGTTTCGTTGTCTAGTGTACATACATGGGCGAAACTGATGCTCGTCGCGTACGCGCGTGCCTTACACTATAGACTCGTTGCGCGGCAGCAAACCATCAACGTGAATGATATTGACCAGAAAAGCTGCATCTTGATTGCAGGATATCAGCTGATCTCACGGCTCCTTTGAGTTCGACTCGGCTATGGAACCTGGCAGGCGTGCCTGATTCGTATTACCGTCACGTGATACCATTGGTACGCACGTGCATTGAATTTTCATCAAGCTGCAGCTGTAGTCAATACTTGAACACTGCCCCCGACGTTTGGAACATTTAGCCATCAAAGAAAAACAGCTGGGTCCTATGCATATGTGAGTGGTGTTTGATTTCGCACTGGTCACGGAGAGAATAGGTACGCATGGGCACATGTATGCACGCGAAAAACGCCAATGCATATCAAGCAGCCAGTTGATCAACGCTGATTGAGCAGACGGACCTCACCTGCCACCGCGACGTTGGGAGCCAACCTGCCCGTATGTTAAGTACCTGTACCAACTTCGGAGGTGCCTTGAAGTTTGCAGACTTAGGTCACGTCGGATCCAAGCCACGCTTTAGCAAAAGTAGTGTGGAAGCGTGTTTCAGGCGCGAGCAAGAGTTGAAGTGTCCTGGAATCCTCTATAAGATCTCTTTGGTACTCTGCATTGCTTCATGAAAGATCAGGTACTGTCCGTGTCGGCATATCGCCTGGCGCACAGCGCGTCGTCAGTGGATCCTAGCGCCACTGCGAGCCGCAGATAGATCGTGCAATTTAATTTTCAGTCATTCTTTGATACTGTGTTGTCTCAAGGAGCTAGCACCGCTGTGTCGTGCGTTCGAGCAATGTGAGGCCGGCTCATCGTAGCACAGACCATCCAGTACGGATGAAAAGTGCATTATTACGTACCTTGTATGATGTGGGATGATTTGCTGCGGCTCTCGTGCTTTGCAGCAGCTTTTTATCTGGCACGCGACGGCAAGGAAACCGGTTCACTCGTCTAGAGGCACGCGCAGACAGGATATGCAACTAATATCGAATGTTTCGTTTGGTCACCGGTAGTTTGCTTCGCAGCAGCATCTCCTGACATCATGCACTCTGTGTTCAGAACGGGCACATACGAAGGCGCATCTTACAGCGCCTAGGTTGTGATGGGGCAGAGAGAATAGCTCAGCGCTAACAAGTTGCTGTGAGGCAAGCATATAGAACGATCACATCGTGTGCAGGTGGTGATACCTCTGTCTCTTGAGAGGAGGCACAGGTGATCAAGAGCACTTGATGGCGATGATTCACAAACAGCGTGCAAGCCGCAGCCAGCCCAACTTGTTAAAGTATACTACTCAAAGTGCAGATACTGCTGTGCACGCAGCACTCTCAAGCTTGCGTCTGCACGAAGGAGTGCACAGGTCCACTTTCCCATTAGAATGTGGCCTGGACAGCACCATCAACACTGCTGCCAGTAGCCCCATTGCTCGCAGCCCCCACCGCCTGTTCAGACAGTTCACCTTCTCGCAGACACTCCAGCAGTCTGCAGCACTACCAAATCATGGCCGCCTGCACCGCCAGCTCACTCCACACATGTCCAGGGCACAACCAGGCAGCCCGAGTACAGCTACGAACTCTACCGCTAGCCACCTCAAGCAGTCGCCTGCGCGCCCCATCACCCGCCACCGCTCCTTCCAGTTGGGCTCCGCTGGGCCCATGCCAGGTACACACGCCTCCAGCGTGTGTGACGTCGCAGGCTCCGTGTCTAGCTGCTCAGGGCTCTCCTCAGAGCTCACAAATGCGATAGAGCATCAAAGCGCGAGTGTGCGCAGCAGCACAGACAGCCGCCGCAGCAACTTGGGTGGCATGCGGCGCTCCTGCTCCCACCCGAACTCGTTAGACATGTCTCGGTCCTCGATGGAGGGCCCCCGAGACAACATCGAGCCGAGCCCTGGCGGCAGCTTGTGCAGCGCTATTTCCAGTCACAGGAGCTCCCCGATGGCAGCATGCCCTGCGCCCATGATGGACACCTGCAACCCTTCAGACCCCACAGCTGACAGGCACTCTGGCGCCCCCCGCTCTAGCACCGAAGCTGCAGAGGCCAGCAGCAAGCTCTGCAAGAGCAGCCGCTCACACTACACACATGCTGTGCAGTGCTGCCCTGACCCCACCCAATCGCTTCCCTCGTGTGCGATGTCTGCCAGCGCATCAGAAGACTGCTTGGCGCGCGTGTCGGAGGGCAGCAGCATGAAGTCGCTCGGCACCCCACACGCCATGCCTGTGCCCAATATGCTCCCGTCCAAGCCGGATGGCGCACCTCACGACGACAAGCGCAGCAACCCACTACTGTCCGTCCAAATCGATGCCGTGAACGGGGTGCGCAAGTCGCGCGATCCCCACAGCCACGGCCCTACCCCGCGCCGTTCCTGCGGATCATTTGATGTAGCAAGACAGGTGCAGCAGTACACTTCTGGTGCTGCAGCAGCTGCACTAGCAGGCCCTCGTGCAGCTGCGCATGGCAGCGCCCACGACCCTACCTTCCAGACCAACAACCCCCCCTGCAGCAGCCCCCAGTCAAAGGCAGCTATGCATTTACACTCTCACAAACTTGCCATGAGCAGCCTGTTCTTCCAGCCGTCTGCCACGGCTGCCACCGAGCCTGCAAGCCCTCGCGCACCCCCGGCAGCCCGTGCGGTGCCCCAGACCATCGCACAGCGTCGTGATGCTACCATGTCCACCACACATGCTCTCAATGCGGATAATCTCCGTGCTGCAGGCGCACCAGCTGACGTGCGCAGGTCGGATGTGTCAGAAGGCGCCTGCAGCACGTCCACCGCAGTGTTTGGGTCTCCGGTCCCTGTGCCAGACGGCTTCCTGCATGGTACCCAGGTTGCAGACGCTGCTGCTAAGCCAGCGGTAGTTGACCCAAAGGCGCACAAAATGGTCTTCTCGAGCGCACTGTTCCAGCAGGCACCGGGGGTGCCCACGTACCCTAGCACGCAGCGCGGTGGCATCCAGCAACACTCCGCATGCCCCCCCCGCACACACTACAGCACCGCCTGTCGCGGTGCCGAAGATGCTGGTAGGAGCCTCGTGCACGGCAGTGTGCCGGCGCCCAGGTGGCGGCCGGCCTCCTCTCCCCGCTCGTCCGACCCTGGCTTCGATGCTGACGGCTGCGGCACCCCGCACTGCCTTGCAGAGTCTCCTGCCGCACTGGCCACCCCCCGCACGTCATCAGACCCTGTGGTACGTAGCATGTATCGATCAACTCAATGGCACCTGCAGGGTGCCACACACCTGCTCCCTTCATTGCTGTGTAGCCGCGGTAGCATCGGACTAGAGTTCGATAGAATGTGCGTGTGTGTGCAGAGTCGGCCGTCCACAGACACTGCGTTCGAGCTGGATCTAGAGATGAGGGTCGCGCGCTCCCGCCAGACCATGGACTTCGCCGCCCGGCAGCGCATCCGCTTCGGCTCCCTCTCCCGCGCACGCCTCACCATCATGGAAGGCCTGGAACTCATGGAATCCCTCCCCAGGTATGTCACTCCCCCTTGCTCTTAACAACGCTCCTCTCCACCACTATGTTCTGTTGCGGAATGGTAGACAGAGATTCTGACTATCTGCGCTATTGCCTGTGAAGCTCCCTCCATCCGCTTCAGCAGACAGTGGCACAGCATTTCCAACACCCCCCCCCCAGAACCACCTTACCCTCTGCTGTGCTTGCCTCCTCGTCCGTATGCATGCAGCAGGTCGCTCTGTTTGGGCAGGGCAGGCCGCGCCAGACGCATCCATATCAACACTTTGATATCCTGCAGTGCACACACGCTGCTTGCCATGCCATGCGGTGTGGAGCGGCAGTGCTCAAGGTGCTGCTGGTGTGCAGGTCCACCGGTCAGGAGGCAGCGCCGCTCTCCGCGACCTCCTACTCCCTGCTGTGTGCGCAGTGGTGCGTGCACGAGTTCCCTGGCCATGACTGGGCGCCTCTTGTTGGCCTCATGCATGACCTTGGGCGGCTACTGTTGCACCCCAAGTGCGTCTCAGACACTTCTACTCTGCCCTCTCTGCACTGTAGTCTATCGCAGCCTGCACACATGGCCTGCATCAACGTATCTCGTATTGTGCCGCTTACCGGACAGGCCCTGGCACCGGACAGGGATACTAAGCTAGGAATGGGTGGTGCTAAGATAGCTCGAGAATCGTGCTTAAAGTAGACTTTGCATTATCATTGTGTTTGGGTGAGTCGCTGGCTCCGTCGTGAATGGTGGGCGTGCCTATCTGCACGTACATGTGGCTGTGCTAGATTCCGCTCATGCTGCTTTGTTGATCCACTGGCATCCACATAGCGCAAGATCGAGCGATCCGCCGAGGCATGCAGATTCAAATGCTTGAATAGTAAGTCTGTGCAGAGGAGTCTGCGATGTTGGCTCGGGAAGTGCACGAAATCGGGCTGTGAACTGCTCCTGTCCGGTGTCAGGACACTTTCAGATTCCCGTGTTACTCGAGAATCCCTACGTTTCGAGCCCTAGACAACAGCACACCATCAGTCTGAGTCCGACATCTTTCATACGTTGTCTCAGAGTATTTTGTTTCTTTTGCATGTGGCATGCGTGCTTGTGCGTCATTCATAGTGCTCAGAATCGAACCCCGTCCGGTAAGCGGCACAATATGAGATACACTGCCTGCTGGGAAGCTGCCCCCCGCCTTAGCATGCAGAGGTTGGAAACTAAAGCATTATAGTGAATGGGCATAGCGCAAAAAATACAACGGAAAGCTTGCAACTGTGAGCTGGGCTCGAGTGGCTTTGCGATGTGTGCAGGTTCGGGCCTGAGCCAGCCTGGGCAGTCACCTCCGAGTCGTACCCCCTTGGCTGCCGCTTCTCAGAGTCCATTTCGGGCTACTTCTTCCTGCATGCATGCCCAGACCGCCGCTGCAGCGCGTATGCCAAGCCGACAGGCATCTACAGCGCCCACTGCGGCCTCGACGCCACCCACTTCACGTGGACAGCTGCGGAGTACCTCTCTCTGGTGGTGTCCCAGAACGGCGGCTGCCTGCCCTTCCCCGCTACGTTCCTCCTGCGCTACCAGAACTTTGAAAGTGCAATCGAGGATGGCGCGTACAGCCTGCTCATGAGCGACGACGACGTGCAGTGCCTGCCGCTGCTGCGCAAGTTCTCCGCCGTGCGCCGCGCTGCCCTCGCAGGTGCGGGGCCGCCGCGCGCTTGTAGCCACACGGAGGTGATCGCTAAGTGTGAGGCCGCCATCAAACAGTACTTCCCTCACCCCCAGCTGAGCTTCTGAGCCGCTGCCCTTGCCAGCGGTGGCAGAGCCAGTGGGCCAAGAGCGGCCCAGCTACGCTTGTTCTATAGGCTTGAACTTCATATGTAGTTGTGTGGATGGCAGGTGCAGTAGCTCTGCATGCACACAGCCGACAGTGTGCCTGCTGTTGTAGATGTGTGTGAGCATGCATGCAGACGCTGCCTTCACAGAGCAGCTGTCCCCCCCCTGATGGCCGTACCACGGCAGCGAGCATGACATGGCGGCTCATTTAGAGTGTGTACAGTTAAAGTTTTTTTTTCCGTAATCAGTATGATGTGTGGTTTGTTCATAGCTGGTTTGAGGCTGTGGTCGTCTTTCAGCACGATCCCCATTGCGGCCTTGTAGCCGCGGCCTATGAGAGTCATGCATGCGCAGCAGTGCCTTGAGCGCAGGCATACGCTGCACTAGAACTCGCTGCGCATGAGCGTCAACGCAGGAGTCAGTGATGCCGCTACCTTCCTGCTGCTGCCCAGTACCCAGTGAGGACCTTCAGAGTCGCCGTCGCTGCGACCGTATAGAAAAAGTCACTTGAGTGTGTTGCGTGTTGTGGTACACTGCCCTCGTACGTTAGCTACATAGGCATTTTGTTGGTAAATGTCTATCACTCGCTGGAGAGGGGATGTGGAGCTTCCAGCGAGACACTTTGTAAGATGGTTTATGAAACTTTTCCCCTATGGCCGTGTGTCTGCGCACCAATTGCAACTTTTGTTCCAGTGTTGACGATCGGCAACCCACAAAAACTTATGTGTGGCACATGCCAAGTGCTCGCATCACATGGTCAATCATCTCACTGTGACTGCCCACCTCTTGGCTTTCACACCACCACACTGCTTGCTAACTAGGCAATGTGCATCTGCTCTGACCTTCCACCTCTTGAGTACTGAGCTAGTGTCCACCCTGCTAGACGAATGCACTTGCATGCAGCAGACATGTGCGCAGCTTGTACAAGCTGCGATCATGTGTGAACAGGCACAAGCGCTTGTGCCTGTTCAAGTAGTCAATGTTTTGCAACCTGTGGCCAGATCCCCTTCCATCTCAAGCACCTACGCATCGCATCAGACTGCTTTTTGCAAGGAGTGTCATGTGTGTATCTTCGTATTCTACCTTCCTGCGTCCCTTCTGCATGAGACTTGCTTACACACACAGTGAAAGCTTTGTGAGGCCCTGGGCATGTCCTCTGGGACAAACATGCCAAGGCCGAACACTCAAGATTAGCACATGCACTTTTATGTGGCGCGTTGGCCTTCAAACACGCTTGATACGCGGCAATGGACGCTTTGCAGGTCTTGGCAAGATCCTTGAGCTCGTTCGTAGAAGCACCGAACCACCCCATTCCTCATACAACACCACGCTTTGCTAGTTGTAATTAGTCAACGATGGGGTTATCGAAGGGCTGTGATCGGGTCCCCGCCGACGCTTACTGCTTGGAAAGACCGGTCTGAGGGATTATGTTGCAGGAGCAGTCACGAAATGCACAACTTGCAAAGCTCGCAGCAAACTGTACTAAGTCGTAGGTATCTACTGAACAGGTTTCCAACCCATCCTCTGCGGTTTCCGAGGAAGCTACGAGGTTTCTACTCTCGATAAAACGGATACATGAGACTAGCTATTATATCGATCGGTACCTAGGCCTGAGCCTTCACATCCCAACTGACTGAGCTTGTCACGAGTTTGTGAGCAGCAACACGTGACGCTGTATCCAGTCATGCTACTGTTAGCCATGAAGGGAACAATAGTGAGAGGGTCCACGTCAAGCTCCCTCCAAAGTGCTTCGGCTACCGCCCCCAAACAGGCCTTAAATCTCCCCTGAACGTGTGCCCCAGAATCCATCCTGCGCACAGTCACTGATTTCCTCCACACTGTGCAGCAATTTCTGATCCAGCTTGCTTGCTGTTGTACAGATGGTGTCCGTTTGTGGATGAGTGACCGTGGAATCCACGATTCGCGGCTATTTCGTTATTCGACTCAGCATGCCTCATACTCATGTGCTCCTGGTTCATTGCCATTGGTCCTGCTTGGTCTCTCTGCTGCTGGCACATCCTGCCCAGCTGCCACCAGAGCATCTGCACTTCTTGTGACATGTTGTGGCGCCATGCACAAAGTGGGCCCAGACAAAGTCGCATGCCATGGCATGACAGCAGTGCCTGCAATATCACGCACATACGCACACTCAGATACCCTTGAATTTGGCCTGGATTGGAGGACCTTGTAACATCGCCAGCACAAAGTGCAGCGTAAACCACCAAGCATCGTGCATCTCCCACTGGCTTCGCAGGGTGTGCCGCTGATTCCCGCAATGGTCACAGGCTGGTTCACACTGTGCGGCCTGACTAGAGGTTATTGTACTGTACCTTGGTGTCAGCATGCACACATGGCGGGCGGGTAGCCAATGGCTGCTTCTGCGACACGGGCGCCACTTTCAACCACACAAAAGAGTCACGCCGCACTCGAGGCTCACCTCCAGTTGCTGTCATGTGCATGCCCCAACGTACGTGCATGCTGCGTCTCATTCTATGAGGGCCACTTTGGAAGCCTCAGCTGCTGCATGTGTGCTTTCACCTCTCCTTGGAGATGGCTTGTACAAAAGTTTGCACAAGTTCTTTGCACTTCGCCGTTCTGCGCAAACAGGCCACAGCAAGCACGAGCCATATAGCATGCAGTGATTCGTGTGACAGGTGGAGCTTATCTTAAACATGTAGCCCCCAGGGCTAGGAATAGGAAGGCAATCTGTCTTCAGAGCCATTAGTGTGACTTTGTTTGCTTAGCCGCAGAGTTCGGCTTGTCAATCGGGCACCGCGTATGTGGGTGCAAAATAGAACCAACGCATATATATATATATATATATATATTGACACTAGGCGACCGATACACACAGAGTTGGAGCTCGCCAACGATGGCGAGCTCCGAGTGTGAGTATGTGCGCTCTTGCGCTCTCCCACATGTATGCAAGTAACACAACTCAACACAATCCAAAAGATCCAAACAAATCTAACAAGGCCCGACGAAACGCTCCGTAGTTTGGGCCCGGTCGCAGCGGTCAGTGAGTCTGTTGCACGGAATGCAGTATCGCTGTTTCGTGAAGTAGCACTAGCTTAGAACGCCCTGAAAGAAAGAAAGGAAAATTTTACAGTAAGACATAGTCCTGGGTGGTCGTCATTGGTTGTTAATCGCCGACATATATCACGGGTTGGCAAAATCGTTTTCCGATGAAGCTGTCCCTCTGGCCACATCAAACGGGCTTGAGCAGGCTCCAGACCATTGCAGAACAGCTCTGGAGAGCTTCCTGCAGCGCAAATATGTGCCACATAAGGAGTGTGTGGGCGTGTGCCTTTCGTCGTGTACACCAAGCAAACCAGTGCCTCTTGGTACACACAATGCACGAAATATTTACAACAGACAGAGGCGAGTATGGTATGAGCAACGTAAAATACACAGTGTTGCTCATTTCCAGCAGCTTGTGCTGCACCTCTCAGATAGCAAGGTGTTTTCAGAACCAAACAGCTCTTGTACGCCGTGCTCACTCTTAGAGGTGTAGGTATAGTCAAAATGGAGAGCTCTCTAGTACGCAGCAGTAGGGCCGTATGCTGCTCAGAGGTGCCATCGACACACTTCTTTCCGTCCGCAAACGCACTCTCCCTGCTTTGGTTGGCCCCCAGGGCCACCTTGCTTAGCGGCGCACATGTGGGGTCTGTGGCTTAGGGGCACACCACAGACATTTCTGTGGGTTAGCGGCTTTCAATGCTTTATTTTTTTTCTCTTGGTTCTTTTTCTACTTGAACTGTTGTCCTGAATTTCGTTTTCTGCCGTTTTCATGGGATCTCAATTTGAAATCGTGTACTGGAAAAGCGCGACTGACATATGCTTCACGATACAGCGATATTGACAGATATGTCAACCATGACAACAGCGCAGCACACATCCATGTGCGTCTGAGACTGATTATTGGTGGTACCAGAACTGCTCCTTTGGGTTTCGATTGGACTGATTGCATGCCACCCCCCTGCAGAACTGATGGAATGTGCTTGTTCCTGTCTCTGTCTTCCACCTATGTCCAAGAGGGTAGCGCATGGATGAACTCAGCCCAGCTGAGGGCAGATCCTATTGACCCTCGGGGACGACACTGCCGTTGCTGTCATGCATGTGATTACACAGACATATGTAGATATTGCCCCTATTTGTTAAAATTAAATGATTCGGGGACTACGCCGTTGTCGCAGTACAGATGTGATGTGCAGTGTGCAGAGAATAGGATGCTCTGCCACATGAAAGATATGAAAGGATTTCCATGCACAGAACGTCTCCCGATTTGCGTTTTGGGCATCCTGTCTTCTCAGCAGAAACCGCCGAAATATACGGCATGTTTGGAATTGGGTAAAGTGTAAACGTTACATGCACAAACAAATGAAACACGAATCTGTGGTTTCTCCACTCCATGTTTTCTGTCCCATCAACATAATCAAATTCTGGAGCACTGCACAGCAAGCCGGCATACTATGTATGAAACAGCAATATTTACGAACAGTATACAAGATGTGAGCTCCCAATGCACCAGATTGTGTGCTGGTGGCGGCACAGATACGTATGCCAGTGCTCTCTGTGTTTACTCTGTAGCTCACTGTGACTGTCTTCTATGGAGGTTCCGTGCATGCATACGCGCCTTGGCTATTCACACCATATTCGCATGCTGTCAACAACCTCCGCTTCTGTCCGACATAAGTAATACTGATCTGTCCCCTGCGACGCTGCCCCTGCAAGAATTGCTTTGACATCCAGCATGAGAAACTCGGATTGCGAGCGCCATTCCTGTGCAAGTCACGTGCTCCAAGACCTCTCCCGATCCCTGCAGTCACATACGCACGCCACCACCCTCCGCCCCCCTCTTTGGCTTGCATGATTCCAGGATCCTTCAGTATTCATGCTTGCAGAAACTGATTTTTGCCCAGCTATTCTTTATTTCTCTTCAGGTGATATGCGTCTGGGGGGTTACGTGTCAATTTCCCCTGTTCATTGTGCCAGCGATATCAATCTTTACAGCTTGTCAGCCACTGTCAGCCAAATGAATCTCCACCACCGCCCTCCGCGCACCGCGCACCGCGCACCGCCCTCCGTCCCCGCCCCCGCCCCGACTCACCAGCGTGTCCCTCCATGTTGATGACCTCCTCCCCCTCCAGCCGCTGCCCGGCTGCCGCGAAGGTGTCCTCCTGCCGCAACATCTCCTGATCGTGCCGGGCAGAGGCTGCTCCTGGTGGTGCCTCGCCTGCGGGATGGCCTGCGGCGCTGTAGCCTTTGATCTGAGCCGTTTCCCTCTTGTGGAGATGCTGACGTGTGCTGCTTGTGTGAAGGTGTTCAGCACCACGCAGACAGGTCAACTGTATACTGCTAGATGCTTGCTTGCTTGTTTTGTATTCGTATAGTATGTTTGGTGCACTCTCTGTTTGTGTGTGTGATGCTGACACTGCTTGATGCTGCGTAAGCACCCCCCCCCCTCGCCGCTGTGGCCCCTCACCGCCGC
>JAUMHD010031640.1:0-95258 GCA_032359135.1 Ulvella scutata | reverse complement strand
TCCACACATTGCAAAGCAGCCACCGCAGCAAGGAACCTTACGCATGATGGTTCCACGGCTTGGCAAAATGTCGTCCAGCTGCTCCTGCAGTTTCTCAATCAGCACAGGGTCCGTGGTGGTCACAACAGGGGGCAGCTCCGTAACGTACTGCTCCAAGTCTGGTTCGTCCTTGGCGTCAGTTGTGGCGCGTACATGATGAGTGCACTTCAGCATGTCTACGCCCTTAAACACCCTGCTCTCATGCACCTGCACCAGGACGAATAAAAACAGATGAAAGGAATGGTAGTGCTATAAGGTGTAATTTCCAACTAGCTTATAAATTGCTTCAATCCGTGAGTGAAGTAGAAGGGAACCGAATCAGTTGCTGCAGTGACAATGATGCTACCATAGCAGTCACGCCCCAAGGACCCGCAAGACGTACACACAGCAAGGGCATATGTTCCTATGACGCAGGCAAGTGATGCAGCTGCCCACATACAGCAGCCCAGCTGAACTCCATGCACATGCATGATAACACCCCCCCCCTCCGATTCCTGACAAACCGGAAAGGCAGTGAACAGGCCAGAACCCCTAGTGGCCAGATGCAAATATTAACCCCCGCCCGCGAATATACTCCCAGCAACTTCCTACTACCATTCTACCATGTTTGCAGATCAGAACGCAGAACGCCCCTTTGGAAGCCTCCAAGAAAATGCATTGCAAGAATTGCAAGGCGGGGCTCGCGCAACAAGAGCAGACCGGAAATAGTACTTTGTTCAAGCGGACGATGAGAGCGTACCTCTATCTCAAGGAAGTTGTTGCGGTTGGCGAATCGGATGCTCCCGGCTGCCTTGCGGGTCTTGAACAGCTGGCCCATGCCTCCGTACAGCTGCACATCATGGCCACAGTGACAACATCCCCTTCTGTCTCCCACGGCCACTCATACGTACACCAGTGCTATGCTGTCCAAGTTTCACAAAACTTAGACGGGCTTACGCAAGCAGCCGCTCAGCCCCATGCATGAACCTATCTGACATGCGAGTGAGCGGACACGGCACTCCTGCTCCTGGAAACAATCACAGCTGTGCCAGGTGATCTGGTGTGTAACATCAGCTGCTCGAAGCGCCCAAGCAGCAACGCGTGCTGCGTGCGCCAGTACAAGAGCCAGAACTGTCAGAATACCAGGGTAGTTTGCAAGAAGCAGCGGTACTTACTTTCGGCTCGTGCGGGTACACGACGCTAGTTTCATAGCCTGATGCCTTGTCCAGGGCCGACATTTGAGCCCATCCAATGGGGTCGTAGCCCATGGCCGATGTGATCACCTGCAAACCCACACACATGAACCCACACACATGAACCCACACACATGTCAAGACTCCTGCCGCGGATCATGCAACGCCTTCCTTGCACGCAAGACAAGAAAGCCCACAGATCGCTACCACAGATGCAACGCAAATGGCCATTCTGCTGAAAAAACGTGGCTCTGTCGGGCCACGACTGCAGATGCAACAGCCTGACTGCTCTGAACAAGATGCTTGTGTCGAACAGGACCACCTAATGCATGAAAGTTCTCATCCACTCCCGCAGCCGCAGAGTGGCTGCATGCATGGCACTGCCTTGCCCCTCACGAGCCATGGGACATGTGGCAGAGTAGAGGGCAGCATGCCTGAGGGATGAAGCCAGGGTCTGTGGCAAGGGAGCTGTACTTCTCTGAGGACGCAATGAAGCCAAAGGCGGCGAGGTGGACGTCACCGGAGAGCATGGTGATGCGCAGCTTGCGCTCTGCGGCGAGGTTGCGGAGGTCGCTCAAAAGCAGGCCCTTCTCGAGCACGTGGCGGGAGGAGGACCAGTGGTCCAGGATGTCATCCAGCAGCTCAGGTTCGCCGAACGCGTTCATGATGTTGTTCATGAGCCCTGCATGGCATCCGGGGAATGGCGCTCTCGCTCTCACTGCCATCTGGTCTGCTCCCTGTGTTGGGGTGCTGCATGTCGCCGGGCCAGTGATGTGGCGGCAAGAATCTGAACAGCATAAGATAGCGCAGCCCCCCCGAAAACCTACCGATTCGCTCTGCACGAGCAGAGAGGACCCACGATGTTGCAGATGCTCTGCACAGAGGCTGCAAACGTCCAACTTCGCCTGTTCGCACCCCACGTGTGGTCTGCAACGAAGCACCAGCAGCAGGCAGCAGCGCACCAGTCTTCTTCAGGAAGCCGTTACCCTCCGCGGTGCCCACCAGCTTCTCCATGAACTGCATCTCTGTGTACTGCACGGGAACTGCAGAAACGAAGATGAGATGCTTCACAGTGGATGGCAGGTTGCGCACGCGGTCCAGCATGGTGCCCACCAGCTTCTCAGGAATGATGGTTTCTCTCGTCCTGCTGGAGCGAGTGTCAATGGCCGCAACTGCAAGCTTCGGCCCCAGCTGAGTCATCCATGACAGCCCTGTGTCTCCCTGCGGAGCACCCCCACAGATGACACCCCACTCCTTGCCCACTCGCCCGCAGTTCCAACACTACACTTGTGTGTGTGTGTGTGTGTGTGTGTGTGTGTGTGTGTGTGTGTGTGTGTGTGTGTGTGTGTGTGTGACTGCTCCAAAACTGGAGTGGCTTCTGGTGGAGAGATGAACCAATGAAAGGCAGCGCAGCGCTGCAGTTTTCAGAGGCAAGTGCATATAGTAGACCAAGGCGACGCATTACGGTGATATGGCTCCAGAAGCTTGCAGGTACACACTTGGGCAGTGAAGTAGCCATCACTCTTCTGTGTCTTCACAGTGGTGTGCATCTGGAAGGCTGCAAACATCTTCTTGGCCTGCCGGAACACCTGTCCGAAGGCTGTGCAGTTCTGCAGATGCGGGGGATAGCTGCCCCAGCCGTCAAAGATGTCGTGGTCATCCCACGTGTTGAGCTGCAGCAGCAGCACACACAGTCTTGCCACCTCCACTCCAGGCAGCAGATCTCTTTCCCTCCATCGTACAGCAGGAGCTCAACTCCATGACACCGGCATGCACTCTCACAGCCGTGGTCCAAAGAAAACTCAGAGAATCATACCATAAAGCTGCTGACAGCTGACACTGATTCCACATGATGAAGAACAAAAGCACGTTTGCTCCTGTGTTCCCTCACAGACAGAAACTCAGTGACAGACCCCAACACACTGCCATAATACCCCGGGAACTCTGCCCGGGGTACAGTTTGCAGTCAGGTCAGTGCAGCAACTGC
The DNA here is from genome assembly GCA_032359135.1 of Ulvella scutata. Lineage (NCBI taxonomy): Eukaryota > Viridiplantae > Chlorophyta > Ulvophyceae > Ulvales > Ulvellaceae > Ulvella > Ulvella scutata. The sequence goes on along the minus strand of JAUMHD010031640.1, from coordinate 92,060 downwards.
GGCTGTGCCAGAGTGCAAGGTAAACCGTGTGGCTGCTTTCCCCAGTGGAAAGCTCCCTTGGACACATACCTGCGGGATGGACGCCAGGTGCTGTTTCAGGGGGTGCAGAGCCAGCCAGCGCACGTATGCAAAGAAGTAGAACTCCTCTGCTGAGGCCTCCTGAACTGCAGACAGAGGCGTCGCCCTCATCTTGGTTTTGTCCGGGATTGACAGCCACTCCTTCATGGCTGGGATGTTCCAGACGTTGTCATTGTACAGCTGCACACATTCATACATGTGAGATCAGCCTGCAGCGGCATCATGATTCAGGTTTACCACACTGAGACAGGTGCTGTAAGCAGCTTACAAGGGCTCAACATGTGATCAGCGATTGTTGTTTCGTTGCTGTGGTTGGTTCCTGCTCCGAGGATAGAAGCAGCACCTGGTCACCAAGGCCGAGCACGACATGAAGGGGGTTCTTCTCATGTAGGATACGCAGCGCAGCCCATGTTGACGTTCCTGTCTTCTCTCTTTGCCGTTGGTCATCGCAGGAGAACGCAGCCACGTGCCATGTCTCGGTGCAAGCTGGCAGATGTACCAGGCCTGCATGTGGAGCAACCATCAAGCAGAACACACTGGAGCAGTTCCAGGCACCTCAGTCTGAAGTTACGAGGCACATGGAAGCCTTACAGGAGGCATAAACGTCTGCAGGTACGTTGCACGTACCCTGAGGAGACTTCTCAGAGGCAGGAAAGTGGATTGAGTACTCGAGGGTGCTTCTGGTACTCTCTAGCACAGCGCGGATGCGGAACCTGCATTGATACAACGCCATCGCGCTCCAGTCACAAAGAATGTTCGGCAAGATATGCCGTCAGAATTTTCAAGGCCACAGTCTGCAACACAGGGGTTCGCAAGCCATGGCACCTGTACACTCGCTTGCAGTATCACAGCGCCTTCCAGAGGCCTTAAGCGTCTTGCATGCTTTACAGTGCAGATACATGCACATGGTAGAGCAGCACAGCAAGACCTGTGAGAGGGTACCTGACCACGCTCCACTCTGCGTGCTTGAGGATGATCTCCCCAACGACGTCAGTAGGGTCTGTATCAGTGGTCTTGTAGTTCAGCATAGGTGCCTGCTGCCCGTATAGTTGGGTGTGGCACGCCACCAGCACTGATCCATACCAGATGTAATGGACCGGGTCAAAGTAGTACAGGCGAACTGCTGGGCCAGCCAGGTCTCCAAGAGACTCCAAATTTTCACGACATACGTCCTCCTTCAGGTCCTCCGGATCAGGAGCGGCATCCACCATTTTGGTCTGTGTTTCCTGTGGCTCCTCCATGATGACGGTTCAAGGATCTGGCACCTGCACACATCTCCACACTGAAACCAACAGAGCCGTACAAACAATGCACTAGGAATGACGGAAATAGTCAGAACGTAGTTTACGTGGCAACCATTCGAATATGCAGGGAACGGTTGTCCGCGTGAATGCAGGGAAAGTGAATGCAGGGAACGGTTGTCCGCGTAACGCGTCATCTTCAACCGTCATCCAGGCATGTCCATGAGCTAAATGCCATGCTGTGTGACAAGCAAAAGGGCTGTGTTGCAGAGCTCCTTATCCGTGCTATTGTATTTGTTGAGAGCGTGGATCGTGACGTTTGAAGTCATGTTTACCGGGTTCACAGCGCTAGCACAGTGGACTAGAGATGCAAGTAACGCAGGCAGATGCTCTTGCGCCCAGTGAGAGCATGCGCTCGACCTGGGAGGCATCACTGCCTACCACCACGAGTGCCAACGTGTCGACGGGACACCGAATCTGGGTCGGAAAGTTACCGCCACCAGTCTCAACATTCGCATAAATTCAAGCACATGAACTTCAGAATCGGCACCTGCGATGTGGGGTAGCCCAGATGGGAAGAACAACCGATCAGATGATCCGAACGTTGCACCTGTCACACCACACAGCTGAAGCAGCCTGCCACAACACAAACAGCGTTGGGCCAGGCTCATAAAGTAGATCACATGTGCAGTCATCATCGCACACAAGCTGTGCACTGCGACGAGCCCATGTTATTTTCCCTGAGTTTGTACCTAAGCCATGCCGGAAGTCCACGCAGCTACGTGCCGCAACGTCATCGGTTCAAAGGGTCACTAATGTGAATCAGGTTTGCTGACAACTATCCATGACTTCATGCGGGCTTCATTCTTGCTCGAATGTGCTTGTTGTGTGTGAAGGTGTTGGAGTGAGTCATCTTCTTGGTCAATGGTGTCGCAAAATATCATCAGCCACACATGCTTACCGCGCAAACGCAACTGCAGAGGTATACGCTCGCTGTGACACAGCGCTAGGCCACGCTCTGATGCTGCGAATGCTCCTTTCTGACGGCTACATAGCCAGTCAAAATATCTGAGCAGATGTGCTGCTTGTGCAAACCTCTGCCTACTTCATGAAACATAATATGATGTGGAGTGGGAATAGGTGCATAAATGTGCCAGGTGCTGCCCACGTAGGCGGTGTTGTGATTTGAGCGACTGAATCTCGATGGAATACGGTGGGCAACGTTCTGCCCCTGATATGAGATCCAAACACCAGAACACATAGCCACTTGCCAGCTGCTAATGTGCTATGATTAAGTGTGTTTCTGAAGACGTCAGCGAAGTGCTGGTGATCTTGAAGGTGGAGCACAAACACCCATCGGTAACGAACGAAACGAGAAGCAGGGAACACACTGACGAACGTTCTCCATACAAAATGAAGAGCGGGATTGTCAAACGTACTCAGTACTGCACTTGTGCATGTGCTGCATAATGTGGCCATGTGGGGCATCTCAGCATATGTATGCGCACGCTCACCCATACAGCACTGCAGTAAGCAGAGCTCTTTTTACATCACATTCTTGTCCATTAGGATATTTGATGGCGAGTAAGGTGGCTGGAGGTGTCGCAATGGTGCTCTGGTTGTTCACAGACGAGTCAAGTGCCGTGGGGCATGTCGTTCGCGTTGGGTGATGCAGTACGGTATATTGCCGGCACGGTGCAGAGTATAATACTTGGCTGATATTGTTCACCGCTGGACGGATCATCGCTTGTGAGGCGCTGGAAGAGCGAGTTGTTGTATGTCCGCTGAGGCAAGCCTGGTCTCGCATGTTGTTCCCAACCGAAGGTCATTCTTCCCAGGAGAAGCGTTCCGAGGGACATGGCAGGTACTGTTTGCTCCCCATAGTGTGGTCTCATCTGGTACACAAGTACTGTCTGGTTTGAAGGGGCCTGTCTGATGACCCAGGTTGCATATCCACACATCCGTAACCCAACATGTTCTGCAAGATGCAGCAATCAGCGTTGCGGACTAACCGGAAGGGCTCCCTGCACACTGCGCACTGGACAAGAAACGGTTTTCTTCACCTTGCAGGTAGCATACCCAGCGCTGCTCGCAGCGCAAACGGCGATCTGCCTTCGTGAGGTTTGCGTTGACGTCACGGGAACAGAGCACGTGGATCCCAAATGGGTGTCCAGCAGTTACCATGGCAATGAGCCAGTAGTGCACACCTCAGCAAGGGTACGCACCACTACTGGAAAACGTCAGTGTAGCAAGCGCCTAAACATGACTGAGACGTCATCTACCAGCGACTATGTCCGAAGATATAATGTAAAGGCTTACCTGGTGACATGCACGGTCACAAAAGCTCGGTTCTCCTGTCAGAACAGCAAAACAACGACCACCTGATTTGGAGTCATTCTGCAGCGCGTTGCTAGGCACATATTCTCGTCCCGGGGAGCGCCAGACCTTCCCCAGATCACACTTCAACCTGGCGACCTGCGGAGAGTGGCAATCAGATGTATGCTGCCTCGCCAGCTGCCCCCAAGCTTCCATGGGTCAGCAGTGCGGTTCTCCTACACCGTAATGGTCACATACCGAGCAGAGTTTGTTTCTCTAGGCACCCCCGCCGACTTTGCTGCAGCAGGATCACCCCAGGTGGCTCTGTCATCGCCCCCCACGGTTCCAGCAGGGTTACATTCTTCATGTGTGGCAGAGAATGGTTTTCCAGAACAGGAGCATGCGCCAGAGATGCCTTCAAGGGACCTGGGTGGTCAGATTGTGTCAGACTGTAGCCAGGCACACGTAGCTGCCGCTGCTGCCACACCAACTGGTTCTGCGTTGCCAGCGGCTACAGAAGCTCAAGGTGCAACTCGCAGCAGTGAGGTATGACTATGTTGCGGCCGTTCGTTTGCGCCATTTTGGTGTTTCAGAGGATGTATCCAGCATGTTCTAGGAGCGGTGGGCTTGCCCTGCACTGCCTCAGCAAACCCAACGTCAGTGCATGGTAGTCAAGCAGGGGGCTGTGCTTCCATGCTGAGACGAATTATCTGTCTCAGCATGGAAGCACAGCCCCCTGCTTGACGACCATGCTGAGACAGATAATTCAGCGTTTGGCTTGGTATCATCGGTGCTTGTGGGCAAGGAGACGTTTATGCAAGTGTCGCAGCAAGTCAGGTTCCCAGGCGTGCAAACGCTGCCGAGGACATGTGGCAGGTGCATGTGTCAGATGTTGGCCAGCAATCTGGTGGATGCCAGAAGCCAGGCACAACGTGCACCCAACCCACAACCCTCACTGCCACAAGGCAAGCACCATTCTGCCAGCTCCCTTTCACACTGCTGTGCTCTGCAGTTGACCGGTGAGGTGTCACCGGGTGCACTTCAGCACGCCTCCCCGCCCGCGTACCAAACAGTGAATGTCTTCTCCACGCCCACCTCACCAACGCCAGGCAGCCTTGCGAAGCCTGTAGGAAAGCTCGAGCTGGGATCGAAAGCCGCCACACAGTCTGTTGCCAAGACAACCTTACGCGCAAGTTTCAAAGTTGCCATTGCGCCTCCAGACTCACTGCCGACTGTGCCAGAGCTGGAGGCTGACGGTGACTACGGCACACCCCGTGCAGGTGGGTCCGGGGGCCTAGTGTCTGTGCCTTCTCGCAACTTGAACATGCTTAAGCTTCACTCAGTGCCAATGGGGCCGGTGGATCCTGTGCAAGGGCCGCTCATAGAGTTCTGGATGCTGGCAGAGCAGGAAACTGCCCCTGTGGAGGTGGAGGTGCTGCTCTGTTTGCTGCTATGACATGACTGTGGAAGTGAGATGTTTGCTTGGCTAGATGGGTTGGCGTTTTGTGTACTTGGAGATATGAAGGTGAAGCTCATGCACGCGTATAGGGGTGACCGAGGGCATGTGCTTTCGTCAGCCCTTCACAGATCGGCACACTGCCCATTGTTTCAACAACATGCGCAGCAGTGCGCAGCGAGAACAAGTACTGTCATATGCACCCTAGCAGAATTTCTCCATTGCGCGCTGATGCGTATCACTGAGTGTGTTGATGCGAGTTGCTGTAGGTGCTGCCTACACTACCAATAGGCGCTGAGCAGCACCTGTGGGCATCCGGGCCAGCAGCCAGCGGCCGCTTCTTCTTGTGGGCGCCGAACGAGATTGAGGAGGTCGCCTCTGGCCACGCCTCTGGGCTGTCGGCACGTGTGCGTGCTTCCTACCTCGCCCAGTCTACCACCGACGTCACAAACGCCACCAGCGTAGATGGTGATAGCACACGAGACACGCGGGACTTCTGCGGTGACAGTGACAGCGTGCATGCCGACAGCGTGCATGCATTGGGACCCTCTCTGCAGTCTCAGAGTAGCACCCAAACAAGCCCAGTGCGCACACCATCCTCCGCCCGTCGACACATTGCTGGCATCGTTCGTTGTTTCCCTTTGTTCACATGCACTTGTGTTCTGGGCTCTTCACGTTGAAGCGTTGCAGCTCACATTCATAATATGGCAGCTAATAGTCTAGATACCGCGCCATGATACAGGCTTCTTGTTTTGGCTGCCACAAGAACACGAAAATCGCAAGCTCAAACATTCAAGATGTATGGCACTTGCAGAGGGCTGGCAGGCTACCTGCTGGGCTGTCTGAGGCAGGCACGCCGCGCGTGACGTCGTCGAGGGATCGCTCCCTGCCTCCCGACCTGAAGGCTTTCTCGCTCTCGTTCCAGGGCTGCCCCCTAGCTTGTATTGAGCTTCATACTCCTGGAGACTCGCCGTTGCAGCCTGGAATGACCTTCTCTGGGACGATAGATTTCCGGACACCAGAAATGGGTGCTCCGAAGCAAGCAGTGTGTCGGCAGGTGCTTCTATCCCCCCCCGGCCTGCTGCCACACAGTCAAGTAGGATCAGTGGGCACCAAATGCACTTTCCTACATTTAATGTGATCTTTTATGGCTAGCCTTGTCGGTGATGCCTTGATCCGGCTGCCAGTAGGCCCAGGGTTTGGGGGTGCCTAGGGGGGGGAGGAGGGTCAGGTGTGGTGAACGACACCTCCCCCCCCTTCCCCAAAGGAATGGGCTTACGGCTCCAGCGATAAAGACGCAGGTAGCGGTGGTTGTGCAGGTAGTGCTGTTGCTGGAGACTGAGGAGCAAGTTGCTAAAGAGTGGCTGCGGCCAGGTCGGTTCGCGTCTGCGGCCTCCTCTACGTCCCCCCTCACACGACGGCTATATCATGAATGCCAGGATGTCACCTGTGATGCTCTCTTCACCAGCTTCATGTTCACTGTGCCCCCTGATGTTCCTCCTGCCTTCCGAACCCAACTTGTGTCTCTTCGGTGGTTCCTGAGATTTGAGTTCTCCGTGGTGCCGCCAGCCGCCTCCAGTCGCCGCAATGGTGGTAGGCCTGTTGCAGAGCAAGGAGGCAGTTGTAGCAGCTTGCGCATGTGGGAGAAGCGTTCTGAGCAGCTTGTCTGGCGACTGCCTTTGCCAGTTGTATCAGCAGGGGATAAGGCACGATGGAATGGGTGAGGTTTGATGTTTGGGGTTAGCGGAGTGAGCAGCAGTTGTTTGCATCTGTGTGACGAGCAGTCTGCGCACACCGCCATATCTGCCAAACAACAATGTGCATGAACTTGGTCATGTGCTGTGCTGGTTGTGTGGGAGGTTCGGTCTGTTGCGCGTCGCTGCATCTTCTCTTTTATTCCCGCGTCCTTGTCGGTGTAATCACACGTCCATCGATGTAATCCCCTTCTTCATCATGGGGGGGGTGTCAATAAACTTGCTTCTCAGTCTCCGGCCAATGGCAACTCGCCATATATACCGTGCATCGCGACCTACCTCCCTTCAGACGCCTTGCTCGCATCAGACACCATAAACCTCATGCCAACGCAACATCCACAACATACTGTAATGCCACCAAAGCAGCTGCTTTATGTAACCGGCTAATCCACACCCCATTTGTAAACTTGCAATTCCCAACAGATTGCGTTGCATCGCTCAACGTTGTACACAACGTGCACTAATGCACATTGTGATTACATCGACAAAAAAGATCTCAAGACATCACGCTAATCCCCAAAAGGATGTGAGCCTCGCGCCTCAACGGCAGTGGATGGATCACAAGGGCGCTGGAGAGCGTACCTAGGAGAAACCGGTAAGAGGTCACATGGACAGGACTGTAGGACTAGGCATTGTGCGAGACAGCAGACCGGTAAGAGGAACAGAGGAAGATAATAACTGCAAGACGTGCAGGCAGACAACGTTGTCGCCGGACCTTACCAGTCACTCCAGGAAGAAGATGTCCTGTACCTGTAGTCTTGTCTGGAGGGCAAACCTGCACTGCCTGCAGGGAATCCTCTTCACACGCCTCAACGAGCCGGCTGTGCACCCTACGTGGTGAGCCACCCCTGCCAGCATGGGGCACCCCCAGGAATGAGGGCCCCCCACGGAACTCACGGGTTAATTTGGGACATAAGGCACTACTACAGGAGTGACTGGCAGGTGGCCACTAGTCATAGTCATCCATCGGTATGAGATCATCCATGACGATGGACGTGCTCGGTTAGCATGCTTTCTGTGGTGCTTGGGGTCCGTGGCAAGGTTAGGCGTGCATAGCTTCGTGCCTGGTCCATTGCAACAAACAAGCACTCGTGATACTTAAGCAGCATGAAGGGTACCAAAACCTGCCAACTCCTGACAGACAGCTGCCTTGTACATGGCAGCCGTCTATAATCTCTCGCTGCTCTGGAGAACAATGCCGATGCTTGTGTTGGCATGCTGCAGTGCCCTCCCGTTCACAAAATCATAACGTCCACATTGTATCTCTGAGATAGAACTGCGGGGGGACGCATGACAGAACGCATGACCAGAAACGAGCAAACAGCTACTTAATCAACCTTCCGAGGGAAATCCGTTTGAGTAAGGCTGCCCTATGGGTAGAACTGTCCTGCAGGTCCCTAGGCCTCAAAGGTTAGATCTAGTATAATGATTTGTGGACAACCTTTCGACCAGCACAGCTCCCCTTGGAACACAACATCCTCACTTTAGCTTTCTCCCCTGTGTATATATGGGTAGCTTTGCAGTCTATTTGTTTGTGTCTGGCTTTCCAGTCCCGTTTTCCAGTCCCGTTGATACAATCCCCTTCCTCCCCCTTTGTGTGTGACCAGCTGTTCACTGCAGGCGCAAGCTTGTAGTAATGACAACAAGTCGATGTGTCACCCATTGCTTCAATGTGATTCTGTTGTGGCTTTCTTCCTCTGTGACATGTTAAGCCTGCAGCAAAGCTCCAGTTCTGCAGGGGGAAGCAAAGCGAGGGTGAGTGGGTCATGGGGAGACCTGAACAACAATATAAAAGATTTTAAAACTAATCGGAAACCGCGCCATACCCAGGAAGGGCTTCGGCCTCAGCACCCTCAAAGGGGCGGGATTAACTAGTGTAGGGGCGGGGTTAACTTGTGTGAACCACTCAAAAACCACCATCTCTGAAAAGCAGGAACGCGGGACAAAACAGGATGAGAAGCTGACAAGAAGAGTATGCGTGGGGTTTCAGGAAGCTCGGAGTAGTGACAGCGGAGCACCAGTCAGTCTCACCATGTGGTCCCACCCCTTCGAGGGTGCTGAGGCCGAAGCCCTTCTTGGGTATGGCGTGGTTCCCGATTAGGGTTTTTGTGTGGTGAATTCAATTGAATTCAATGATTTTAAACATTGATTTCAATGGTGATGCAGTATGCATGCGCACGTGTGCAGCTTCAGGACAAAGCGGTGCTGTGGGCGCACCCTAAGTATTGCGCGCACACACGTTGCGGCGTTGACGCTCTATGCGCACTCAGCATCCGGTAGATTCACCTGTAGCGAGACTTTGTGACATTAAAGTATGTTTTGTTCGAGACCGCAACGATGTGAAACCGATCCTCAATTGCAAATTTTTATTTATACTATCGGGACGCATGCATATCATGCGATCTTCCTACAGGATCGTCATTCCAGACTCTGAAGCTGCATCCTGCAAGTCAGAGGCGCATGATTCAGTTGTACAAATGAAAGTATTAGGTGAAGTATGTTTTTCAGAATGTTTGAAAGGCTGCGCAACGATTAAGGCTGAGTACTCTGCTTGATGGTGAACTCTCAGCATGAAAATTATTGGGCCCCAGACGGAATTTGTCGGGTCAGCACCCTGACAAACCTCCACGTTTCATTTAAAAAATATACACTCAGACCATGCATGATGACCATGCCCTTTTCATGTTTTCGTTATCTGGTCCCTCCAAGCAGAAGCAGTGTAGCACCCAACTTGAGTGCCAAATCACGCATACGTGCTGGCATGTGTTCTATTCAAGTATGTATCGAGAAACTGTTTTCCGGCATGCGAAGTTTTTGAGAGACAATTTCCTGTCGCTCATCCGTGACGTACGAGCTCTCACTGCTTGTTTAGCCGAGACCATTTGTTACGATATTTGCACTTCGTGCAAGGAGGCGAAAGCGAGTGAGTTCGGGGTTAGGTATCTATTTGCAGGCCTGCGCATACACTGAGTGCGCACAGTGTGAACAGAGGCGTTGGTACGACAACGGACCCGAACACACGTTCGGTATAGGAACAGTGAGGGGATTTCAGGGTCTAGGCATCTCGACATGGCGCTCGACCAGCCTGTCATCCAGTGGAGCAGCGAATTGGCATCCACTGTTGCCGCCAACAAGGCCATCAATGGTACGACCCTACCGCTGCTGCTGAGCACGATAGGAAGCCAAAGTTAATGCGTTTGTCGTACTTATCACTGCGATCGTATGCTGTAGCACTGGCTCGAAGGGGTAATGTTCACACCCAACATGCCCAGCTATCGAACGTGGCATCGCCCAGTTGTCTGCCCCTCTTCCATACTAATTAATTTTCAAAGTGGCTGTGAGTGGCTGTCCGTGCTATCTGGCGTGTTCTCCAACCCCGGTGTGAACCGCGGCCCATATGGCAAGTTCTCACAGCATACTGACGTCTGACCTTTCTCGCTGATTCCGCCGGCTTGAAACAAAAACAGAGCTCCGTACTATCTATCACCGGCCTTGGTTCAGGCTCGTTGTCTTCTTTCAGTGTTTTCGTAGCATGATGCAAGTTGCGCAAGCGTGCTCGAATTTTTGAACTGCGTGGGCCACTGTCGTGAGACTCCTGGGATCTTGGCAGGATGTGCGGGTCCGCTCCGCTTGATATGCGTAGGGAAGAACATATGGAATGTTCAATGCACAGCTCGTTGTGGGAACATGAACCGCAATCCTGGCTGCCTCTATTACTATGCGATACCTAATTGTTGATGCCTCGTCGAAATAACCTGTCAGTACATAAATATATCTGTGGTGGAGTGGGGGCAGAGCGTTCCGTTTCAATTATAGTGCTTGTTGAAGGCTGGTCTGTGTGCTATCCCACAGGGATACTGTGCATGCAGACGTCACGCCAGGTTCATTGATCACGTCAGCCTGCAGCAGACCTCCAATCTGTGGACCGCATTCTGGCTGTTCATGGCGGAGTGTCCAGATTCTAGTCAATATACACGATGGACTACCACGCTCTGGCTGAAGCTACACGTGACGCGACACAACAATTGCAAGCACTCTTGTCCACCTGATCACACATGATATGTCGCGATATGTCGTGAAAGAACCAGGAATTCGAACTTACTTGTACTTCTCAATCAGAACATTGTGGATTCATGAATAGTTTATGGTTAGCATTGTACCAGCGGTTGCAACATTGGCAGCCACTGCGTTCGGTATCTCGGAGATAGCGCATGGAAGTTCATCTTGGTGAAAAAGAGTCACTCGCGAATGGGCCTGTTCACTGTTCAGACATTTATACCTCACGACAGACCCTGAGTACTGCGGTGAGCCTGTGTTTTCGCACTTCTTGAGCTAAGTCGGCCGCAGGAACGTGATGACTTCAAGCCTGTGTGCCAGATGTCCAGTTTTACGTCTGGTATACTGATGACGTCCCAGAGTGACCAAGCTTAAGGCTAAGCGAGAATGACAAATAAAATGCAAGTATTCGACAGGACGCAGAGACAGGCACGCTAAACAGCAAGAAACAACAGCTAGTTGGGCATAGCTACATAAATGCAAGTCGGTTCACATGCACATCTCGCCATAATGGACAAATTTTGTCACGATCAGCTCACGCTGTGACGGACAATGTAACTGTACCGACCCGAGTCCTGGGCTGTCATCATGCACTGCGGTACATCGACAAGGGCGCCGGAACTAGAAAAATGAACCGAAGAAGGCACAGGGCAAAGTAACTAGCAAAGGCCATGGAGCATAAGGCAAAACTGCCTAGGCACACAAGGGCAACCAAACAGTCTACTCAATCCCATCCGTAGGATGCAGCAAACCCTCCACTGGGGCCTGCCAGCAGCACGAGAGTATAGCTGCACGCCCGCATGGGTGGGGGCATGATTACCGCGACAGAGGGCAACACTGATTTCTCTATGCACGCTGGCCAAGAAAGAGCCATATTTGGCCTTGCCAGTGGCAGAGCACCGCATGCACTGCGAAGTCCTGCCAGCCAGTTCTGGAACCGCTGCAGCTGCATCGTCATTTTTCAGACACCTCAATTCGAAGTATAACCAGCCTGAGAATCAACACCCACTCATGTGACGATTCGTCTCAAGTCGAATAGTGTCCAATAGTGACATTTTCAGCAGTGCACATTAAACCCTCTGAAGCAGCGTCCATTTATTTCACCGCTTCCCCATGCCCCTGCAACGAAATACCCAAATGGTCAACATGCAGATTTCATGTGTGTGTTTATCTTGGTGCAGATGTGGAGGAGTACCAGAAGTGCTATGTGTGCTACGCGTCCCGTGGCTACTTGTGCGAGGCAGCCAACCTACCCAGTATCAGAGCTCACAGTTCCAATGATACTCCCATAACAGCCCGCCTGGATATTGTCGCAGCACCAGCAGAGTACTGCCTGCCTATCAAGAAGGACCGCCGGTTTGCTCCTGAGTTCACCATCCAGGTGTGACCACGAAGCCCCCCTCACAGGAGAAGCATGGCAAGTGTTTCTACTCCTCAGCGGCCCCTGGTTGCTGGTGCAGTCTAAAGGCGCAGTTGGGCAAGAACCCAGATGCACAGACGACTTGGTGTATGCCTGTACTATACTATTGGTGTATACATGTACAAGTGTAAAAAACGACATGTACAAGTGTCTTTCCTGTTTGGGTTCTTGACCAGTAACTGCCTTTCGACTCGTAAGGCCATGCATGGTTTGGTGTGTAAACATGTTTGTGTTTTCAAGCTGTTTTTGGTTTATCCTTTCACACTAAATTCCAGGTTGAAGGTTGTTACAGAAAGTGGCATTTAGATAGCCTGGCAGAATGGTCGGGTCAGAGCTGGCGACCTTCCTGGGTATGGCGTCCCCCCGCCCCCCCAAACCATGCTCCCTTCTTTCTCCTCCTGGCAGCGAGACTGGAGGGTGCTGCAGGCCCCGCACAGGGCCCTCCGCTGCCATGACCTGCACATAGCCACGTGATGTTGGAAGGAGCCCAGTGGGCCTGCTGCCCTCAGTTGTGCTGCCAGAGGCTCACCGTGCGTGCTGTGCAGGTCACCCTGGGCACCGCAACGCCGGACGACGTAACGGCCAAGGTGCTGGCATGCCCGTTCAGCGAGACACACCGCCGCGGACTGTCCACGCCTGTGCAGCAGCGGCTACCGCAATTCTTGGTGAATGAGGCCCTGGGCAAGGGCCAGCCAGCTTCAGAGGAGGACCGCCAGAAGTGGTACTTGTCCTTCAAGGGCCAGACGTCTGTGTGCCTGAACTTTGACAGGCAGCGGGTGCGCCCCCATACCCACAGCCAAACCTACCCGTTTCTTCACCCCCTCTCAACCCTAACCCATCAGAATGCATTTCACTGTTCACTGAGCTGCCAATCCCTTTAGGTTTCTTTACTGCCATGGTGTGCGCAGCATCTCACCCACGGCCTGAGGGCAGTCCGCAGCGTGCATTGCAGTTTTGACTCCAAGCGGTTGGGCATGGTTGCAGGACGTAGTACCACACACCGTCGGCAGCCAGACTGTCATGCAGAAGCGGGGCACATTTTCAGGGCTGGAGTATCTCAAGTCCTCTCACATGGTGCGCGCCCTCCACTTGCTCCACTCTTCGCGCAAGCTCTGCGATGTTCACCGTCCACATTCAGAACTTCATGCTCTGATTTGGATGCTTCAAAATCCAAAGCTGAAGCGAAGCACATCACCGACCATGTTACTGATACTGGGGGGGGGTTCTGCTCGTCGGCGGCACTTAGAGCATTCTGGCATGCAGGCTCTTGCAAGTGAATATGTCCACAGTGGTTAGTAGTGTTTGCGCAGGCGAGAGTGACATGATGCATCCTATGTGCAGGAGAGGGTGTACCTGCTGTTCGTGATGACGTTGGGTGACTCACCCGACATCATCGCCACCCTCTTCACAGTCCCCACCATTGTCATTTGCCGCGCAAGCCAGCGCCGGCTAGCTACAGAGCGCTTGGGGTACCCTCTCTCTGTGTATGATGACCTGCGCACGCGCGGCTGCTCATACAACCTGCCTTCACGAAAGTCCGGGTCTGGAGCGGTGACTGCGGCAGCCCCCTGCAGGACTGCTGCTGCTGCGGTAGCTGCTGTGGCCGCCGCTGCGGTTGGGGGCACAGACACACTCGCTCACAGCAGTGGGGGCGTCGGCGGCGTGAGTAATGACCCGAGCAGCGCCGCCGCAGTTGCCGCTGTGGCTGCAGGTGGCGCAGGGGATGTGGCGGGAGCGGCAGCCAAAATCCTAGCAGGCAGCGACTGTGCTGCTCTCATGAGCCACTCGTCACAAGCTTTCCCTGCTTTTCAGGATGGCGGCAAGCAGGCGCCCACATCTCTGGGCATGATGCAGCCTGGTCTTGCGAAAATGAATGGGCTGGAAGCGATCTTTGATCTGGTTCCAAGGGATCCGAAGGCCCCTGTGAGTCACACTCACAGCGATGGTGGCTGTGTGCATGACCGTGCAGCACACGTAGATGCACAGGTGGACGCGGCAGCGGGCGCCGCACACTTAGCAACCAAGGGTACCAGCAGCCAAGATAGCAAAGGTGGAAGCGGAGGAATGGAGGACGATGACGAGATGACACAGGACGATGATGATCCTTGTCTAGCACCAAATCAGTGTACGCCAGTTAATAACGTCTGTGGCAACGCTGAGCAGCGGGGAACAAAGCGCTCGTTGCCAGCCACACCACCTGGCCCCTCTGCCACCACCGCAACGCCTGCCTCCGAGGTGCTGCAGGCTGGAGCAACTAATCTTGCATGGCTACGCGTTGGGCAGCAGCAGCATGCCAGCGCAAGGCAGGCGCAGCCAGCGCTCAGCGAAGCACACAACCTCGTCAGCAAGCTACCGCGGCTGTCGGGACGTTCAGATAATCCTGCTGAAGCAGGGGTGCGGCCGCTTGCAGCCACTCGGCCAACACCAGCCCCTTCAATCAAAACTGAGGATCGTGGAGTGAACAACGTGTACTTGCCTGTCAGTACGCAGCCTCTGCAGGAGCTGCTGGCCCTCTGCAGCGGGCAGGCCACCAAACCGCAGCTCGCGCCTCCTGCAGCGCCTGCCTCTGGCTGCACCGAGCAGAAAGGAGCTGCGGTAGGAGGGGCTGCTGCAGTTGCGTCTTCCCTACGCGCCACTGCAGCTGCAGCCGGCTTCAGCGCCCCTGTTGCTAGGAAAGCGAGCGCGCTTGACATCCAGAAGCTGTACCAAATACAATCAAAGCATGGCGGCCTTACAGATGCAAGTGCCGGCCCCAGTGCTGCGGTCTCTGGTACGCATCTCTCTCCAAACTGCCACGCGCGCTGCACATGTGCGCTTCATAGCAGTCGGGCAAGCATTCGAAAGAACTCTTGTGGGTGCCCCCCCCCCCCGCATTGCAGTCAGCCTGGTGAAACCTGCAGGCCCTGTAGAAGTCTGCTGCCCGCCTCCTGCAGTGCAGGTTGGCAACTTTTACCGTTCCAGTAAATCCTTGCAGCATTGTTTCATGTCATGTGCCTCAGCATGGAGGAAGACTTGCGTGTGCAGGTGCAGTGATGCTCGGCACCGCACGCTTCGAGATGCCAGTACACGAGGAGGTCCTCAAGAAAAACGCCATGAGCGCGGACGTGCTGACCTCGATCCCATCCGGCACCGTCCGCCTCCCCAACCGCTTCTCAGAGACTGCCGTGCGCCGCGCTGTGGAGTTTTTGTACAGTGGCAGGACCTCCCTGGACGCCGAGAATGCACTCATGACCCTCGAGGTCGGCGCGTACCTCGAAGCCCCCACCCTCATAACGTACTGCTTTGACTTTGTAATTGAATGGATTCAAGGCACTATCGGCAAGCTGTGTCATCCACTGTTCCCTAGCGCTGCCGCACCTGCCGCCTCCACTGTGGCTGCAGCACTGCCAGCCGGTGACCGCGGTAACTGGCCGGTGAATAACAAACTGGCATCAGATGCCAGTGCGGCGGGAGCTGTGCTGTCTGCCGCTCTTTCCATGGACCCCGCCACTGCCACGGCACTCCGTGGAGTCGCGCGCGTGCAGCAGCAGCAGCAGCAACAGGCTCGCCGCACGTCTGCCGCTCAGGCCCACGCGCCTCTGCAGCAGCAGCATGAGCGGCTGCCCAACGGCCTCGAGCTTGTACTAGAGCAGAGTGAGGCTGGGCGCACCACCACTCCAACCCCCCCAAGCAGCACAGCAGCAGCTGCGCCGCGCACCCCACAGGGGGAAGAGGCGGCCGCCCACATGGATCTGCTGCTCCGGTTGGCACAAGCACAGGCTACCAATGGCAGCGAGGGCGCAGGTACAGGGGGCGCGCCTGTTGCTGGCCTGCGGGCTGCTCTTGGGTCCAGCGTGCAGGCGAAGGAGGGCCTGCCGGTCGGCTCCGCAGGCACTGTGGCCGCGAACACAGCGCCGGCACCGATGTCCGTTAGCGGCGTCTCCACAGACACTGGCAACGCCTCTGGCCTGCCCGCCTCCTCTCCGGCCGCTGCAGGAGCCGTCGTGAAGAGAGGCAGCGACGAGGGCACCACAGTTCGTGCTCCGCTCGCCAGCAATGATGGCGGCAGCTTGCCTTTTGCTCCCACCAGCGCTGCCAAGGAGTCTCTGAGTGCTGCTGTGGATGCCTCACCGCCACCGACAAAGGCTGGCAGGGGAGTCTCAAGGTCTCCCAACTGCGGCGCTTCGGTGGCAGAGCGCCGCATGCATGAGCAGCGGGCCGCAGAGGAGGAGAGGATGCGGCAGCTGCAGCTGGCCAACGACTCTCGTGAGCTACTGGCGGCGCTGCTGGACACTGCGCAGACCACGCCTGAGATCTTGAGTAACCCTCAAACTGCTGAGCTGGTGAAGCACTTGCTCATGTCCGAGCAGGCTGCCAGGGCCGCCGCTGGTGCTGCGGGGCAAATTAGCATCGCATCCGGCTACCATTCACCTGCTGTGGCCGCAGCTCCTCGATAGCTGCTGTATGTTTTGGCGTTCCACAAATCGTCTGGCTTCATAATTGTAAGTTTTTCTGCACTATGCTTCTCTGCAACGCAAGCTAGCCTCCACCATGTTATTGGTCGTCATCAGGCACCTCGTGTGGCAGAGCAGGATGTTTCTTTGAATCCATTGCTATTTGGGCTGCCAGGGTAGGACGGTTGTGATATTCATGCGTTCACAGTTCTGCAGGTTTGTCTTGGTATGTTGCCACAGCCGCCCGTTTCTGGGCTGTTCCACGTAGCCACCTGCTGAGATGCAGCTACCAGCTTTGTGACATGGGCAATTTATTGAATGTTTTTCACCCGGGCGTCACCTTTTTGTAACACGCTTCTTTCACCTGAGCAAGAGGCTCTGTGTCGATCATCTCCTCCGAGCAACTAGTGTAGTGTAACAAACTGCCACAGTACAGTCCGTGCGCTTGTACCTGGCTGGCCTGTGTTTGTGGGTCAGCTGTTGTCAGCTGTGTTTGCATGGCTCCGGGAGTCCCAGTAGCAGCTGCGCAAGCCTCACCTTCCCGCCGCTGTGCCATTCTGTAGCAAACTCCAACAACAGCCTCGTCAGTGGAAGCTTAGAAGTCGTGGAATGATCCACAAGAAATCCTAAGTTGCAAGCCCTGTCTATCCAACAGGAAGCTTCTTTCTTCAAGCGGTACGATGAGGTTGACTGCAGTTGCGGGGAGTGCGCAGTCACAAGCCAGGAAGCGTGTGCAGCAGCTCACTCTCTTGGCCATAGGTTTGTAGCAAATCAGAGTTCAGTCACCAGTCATCCGTGGTCCAACGAAAAACCCTGGGGTTGTCGTGCAAATCTGGAACATGCTGCCCATCTCGGGCAACCTTCGCGAACCCCCGGGGTTGTCTTTTCACAAAAACCTGAGGACCCTGGATCACCAGGCGCTATCTCCTGTAGCTGGCTATCTACATTAGGGGCGGCAGTGAGAGAGCAAAGGTGTTGTAGTCAGAGCATCATCAAACGCGGAGGAGGCTGAGAAAGCAAAGACAGGTGGGCCCGTGGCACCACACCGTGGCCAGTATGTCAAATCTGCAGGCCTTGCAGCAGCCTGTCAAAGTAGCCTGCTGCACAGCCTGCTTGCTTGAAGTTGTCATCAGGCCGCTGAACAGCCTGCAGGCCTGGCATACCCTGCGCAGCAGGCTACGTAGCAGCCTGTGGACTAACCTGATTCAGAACTGAAGTGTTAAGGGTCTATACAGGTGCAGACGTATGTGACAACGTCCATGTGTGGCTGATGTGATGAAGCACAAGCATGCTGCAGAGTGGGAGGCATCACCGCAGGTGTCGTAGAGCTTGCCTCTTGAAAGTTGGATGATCAAGTTCGTTGTATGTTCCATCAAGATGCAGGCCAAGCACCACATCGATCCTTGCTGCGGGAAATCGTGCTAAGGGTGCGTTGTCGCCTAGCATGACTCAGTGGTGCTGTGCAGCACATTGCAACAGCGTGCGTGACCGCATACTGACCGCATACAGAACGCCCCAAGTCAGTGAAAGGCTCCTTGCACTTGAAAAAGCGACGAAGGATTCTGGAGCACGACAAACCAGCAGTAGCATTGGGTCCAGCACCCCCAAAGGGGCATGTAGGCACGACCGAACGCGACCATGGCAGCGCGCATACAGGCTGCACACATCCACGTACAATGCCACATGCAAACACACAGCACCCACAGACTAGCTATAGTCAGCATGAAAGCACTCAGCTTTCCAGTGGCTGGGGGTGGCCCTAGTGGCAATCGGGGACCTCACTGTCAGTGCAACAGATCAAATCGGAAAGCCACGCCATACCCAGGACCCATAAAGTCACATCGACAGGACGCGGGGACCCATAAATCCATGCATAGGTCACAAATCAATTGCGATCCGCCTTTTGGCCCTTGCATGAATTGCTAGTGACGGTATGGCGGCACAGGGACCTGAAACCCTTGGAACGCCTGCAGGAACAAGTGGGCAGGTGCGTACTCTGCGATCCACCCGAAGGCGCAGAAAGGTCCCTGAGAGTGGATGCAGATAACATGTGGGGTGAGTGCAGTGACGAGACGTGTGGAATGGTGGTGTGGTACGGGTCAATCGCTTGGAAGCGTCGCCGCACAATTCGATGTATGTATACACGTGTTCGGCTCTTCTCCATTGCCGATGTGGGGGGCACGGCACGGCACGCTCGATTGATTGATGCAGCACGTAGTTGTGCACGAAATTTGTGCCCTTGTCAGTGGTCGTGGCGTGTGAGTGCGACTGGTCAAGTGACTCGTCAGTAGACATCACATGATGTGGTCACTTCGGAGTTCTCTTCCGCATTGAACATCTCTCTATATACACTAAATAAATGACACTCCCGTCACCACGTGGATTCCAGGTGCTGCTACATGCCGCTGCCTAAGCTGCTTAGTCACCCAGACCAAGGTGGTCTGGGCAGACAGATGAATGACACTGGATTCAGCACATTTACTACAGGGTTTGCCCCTGCATGACAGATGATGCTGCCACATGACAAAGGATTGCCACTCACACGTTCCTCTTTTGTTCCCACCCTCCTCGACTGAGCGAGGCTCTGGGGTTCATAGGAAAAAAAATGCCTGATCAAGGCGCAAGGCGGTCGGAATTCTGGCACTTCTTTTCTAAATTGTTTGATGCACTGCTTCTCATCGAGTCTGGTCAGATCTAAAGTCTTCTGCCAGCCATTGTCGATTCATCTGAAAAATATACTGAACATGACTCATGAGGGGAATGAATGTCGCATCGAAACTTAAACCCGATGGCACATAGAAAGAGCAACTGCCCAAGACACGTGGCAGTGCAGCGTAGAGAGATATGATTAATCCTATTGTTGATCTTGAAAGCCCATGTGCACCAGGAGCACACGCTTCTTTTTTTTATCTATCCATCTATCTCCATGTGAAATGTCACATGGATATAAATGGAGATAGACTCGCTGCAAGAAATGCCTTGCAGCGAGGAGGCACAAGGATTGCCTTGAGGCACAGGTCAAGAAGAATCGTCTATCGCAGAGGGTCACAGGTGTTTGATCCAGCCAAGCCCCTTAACAGTGAAATCACATCGATGGTGGCGCGGTACACAAGCACGAAGTCTTTTCTAAGTGTGTGATATATGCACCACCAGCTGTCTAGTCTGTGTCACCTCTGGTGAGGAACATCTCCAGCAAGACACTCTGATGAAAACCGAGCAAACTTGAAGCAGCCACCAACACAGAGAAGTGGTTTCCCATGCATGTGATTCCCTTACGCAGTCGCGAAATTGGCATTTGATGGTCCAACCCTGGCCCAATTCATAGGGCACACTGACCAGCGCCCAGTTCCACCCTGCTTAAACGATTCAAGTGTGCCTTGTATCGCTACTGACGCAGTGCAGGGCGCACACATTGCACAGGAGCACACGCATCAACCGAACAACCACGCCTCAAGTGTTTGTGTCTTACACCTGGCATTATAAGACTGGAAACGTCAAAAGCATTCAGTGTAGATGAGGCACAGATGACCATGTGGACGAGTTTGCCTCATTGGTTACAAGGCTTTGACGGCTTTCTGGTGTTTATGATGTACACCCCTCCTCATCTTCTCAATTCGACTGCACTCGCAAGATCGAAACTAGCAGCAACTGGTGGACTGCACTAAAGACTATGCACATCGAAACTGAACCACATAACCAGCGCGCCAATACCGTATGAGAGACAAACTGCTCACATCTGAAGGCCCCATTACGGCCAGTCGGCTACACTCTTGTCCAGAGATCTATGCCCACCATGGGGCGAGGTCGGTGCGGAAGTCGGTCTCTGTCCATGGAGTGAGGGTCACAAGATCATCAACAATATCAATATGTGCCAGAGCCAAAGACAGAGGAGCTGGGCCTCGGGTGACCTTGCCCTGTGCGTTGTACTGGCTGCCATGGCATGGGCACTTGAACTTGCCTTCAGCAGCCACCCATGGGACAACACATCCCAGGTGCGTGCAGACGGCATTCAACCCGAACGTCTGAATTGAACTATCTCCTGTGATAATCAGATAAGTGGGATCGCCCTTCAAGCCTTGCACAAGGTTGTAATCTCCAGCAGGGTGGGTCTTCAGGTACGCGGAAGCCTTCACATCGTTACCAGCAGCGTCTTTCGCAGCGAGTCCACCAGATCCACCACCTGTTTTAGGTGGAACGAAGAAGGCGATAAAACCAGCTGCCATGGCAGCGGAGGGCAGGGCACCCGCACCGACCAACAAACCGTTCATGATGGTGCGCTTGTTCATATCAGGTACCGGATTCCCGGTCTTTGCCGCTGCAGCTCTGCACACGACTGTGCGAGGAGTTGCTGTCGGGGCGCGCATGTTCGAACTGACCAGCACTGGCATCGTTTCTGGGTTGTGAGATGTAGGAGAACGCAAGGAGGTTCGGACAACGGAACTCAGGAATGGGCAATCTAAACCTCAGCGGCTGTGAACTGCTCGTCGATAATGCTAAGAAAGAAGCCTCACAGCGCACAAGCATGCCGAACCACTCGAATACCATCCAATCGGCCATGCACGTGATCAACGAACATCAAATCCGTCATGCATCGCAATCGAACGTTCGGCGTCCCGATCAAGCTCCACAGCCACAAGGCCTTGCAAGGGTAACAGCCTGATTTCGTACGTCCTGAACATGTCTGATATTGTAAAGAGAATTCAATCATGAGAAGTTGCGGACCAGGGTAGCTTCAGTGCGCGTCCAAGAGAAGCGTTGTGCCCCATGGCATGAATTCGCTTCATCCTGTTTTCCTTTGGTGCATATGGCATCATCTTCTTGCCCCACCCGCACTTGTTCGAATATTCTTGTCTTCTGTCGTGGCG
Organism: Ulvella scutata; assembly: GCA_032359135.1. Classification (NCBI taxonomy): domain Eukaryota; kingdom Viridiplantae; phylum Chlorophyta; class Ulvophyceae; order Ulvales; family Ulvellaceae; genus Ulvella; species Ulvella scutata. The sequence goes on along the minus strand of JAUMHD010031640.1, from coordinate 70,441 downwards.
AACCGCCCCCTCAAACACGGTACATGATTTCCAAGGTGACCAGAGGCCTCTCTAGAGAGGACACAGCTAGACTTTTCAGGCCAACTTTTGATCGTTTTTAAGATACAGCATTGTACACTCGTGTCTCAGTAGGCGTGCTGTTGAAACATTTGTTTCCTGTTGCAGTTGGCAAGCTGGGTCTCTTTTTGACTCATATCCTATGTATCTCTAGCCCGCTGTTTGTCTTGCGTTAAATGTTACGTCGTCCTATCTGGTGTCCTTGGCTTCTCGTTTGCTTCGCTCAGAGCTATCTCCACGCTATCACAGTGATAACAAGTGCATGGTACAACCACGCTGCCTTCAAAACGGCACAAGCAACCTGAGCGTGCGGATCGAGCTGTACTATTCCCCCTTTGGGGGTTCTGGGGCTGAATCATTCCTGGGTATGGCGTGGTGTTCGATTAGCTGTTCTTACCTCTCAGGGTGCAGCTCTTGCAGCTACACACGCGTGCATCAGCCATGACACCAGTGAGGCATACAAGGAAATGAAATCAATTCATGCGACATGAAGAAGAAACACTGACGTCAGGTGGAAACAGTGCCCCCTGGAAGATACGGTGATGTGTACAAGCGCTCGCACACGGTCATCCTGGCGCAAGCGAACAGGACCGCGTTCTGGGGCATGTGGCCATGAGGCTCAACTGTGGCTGAAGCTGCAGCAACTATACGCGTGTACAAACCAGCACAATAACAAACTAAAGTCACAGTTAAATGTCCTCCTCGCCACTCTTCCTTTGTCTGTCGACTCACACCAATGAGCATCTTCAGCCATTGGTGGCCTCCCCAAACTCTCCTGTCGTGAAGGAGTTACTGGTGGTACCATTCTGGAATGGCCAAAATTGCCGTTGACCTCTGCAGCACCACGCCCCAACAGCCACAATGACCAAACGACGCTACGCCATCATGCACTTCATGCGCCTCCCAGCATGCGAAGCATTGTAGGTGTGGCTGTGGCACTTCCACCTACTGTTGGCACCACAGCAGCAGGCTGCAGCCAGCCCACAAAGTCCCTGCAACGTAACCCACTTTCATGTCTGCATGAACACATGTCAGTATGAACATGCCAGTATGAACACTGCCGTCAGAATGAACCCTGCTGTGACACCCCACCTTCAGGTGTCAGTATGTCAGCATGAACACTGCTACTGATTTCACTCAACAGCTACGGCACAGGGGCTTGGCCAGGCAGCATGCGCACCGCAACTCAGCAAACGAGCTGTGCTCGCTGTAGGGTACCTCCAGAATGTGCACAGGCCCACTGGACTTCACCGCAACCCATGGCGCGCATGTGCTGCGGTCTATAACACTGTTGCGTGCGTCACCAACAGTCGCTCTGCCGCTCTTTGCTGTGACGCTGCGTTGCTTGCGACCCCTACTCAGATTCTGGCCACCTGCGCCGCTTCCTGCTTCCACTGCAAGCTGCTCCTTGGCATTTTCCTTGGCAGATTGCATCATTATGCTCAAAGCATTCGTCACAGACTTCGGAACAGTTGAGGTTGCACGAGAATCCTGCGCCTTGCGGCGTGCTGGCTGCATCAAAAGGGTCAAAGCATTCTTGCTTACAACAGGCGGCCCCGCAGGCGCGATGTCACCACGGGTAGCTCCGCCAGGGACAAAGCAGTCGCTAGGATGCTGCACTGCAGCAGGTGGCGCAACATTGCTGCAACGATCCTGAAGCGGGGCTGCGCTCTTGCAGCGGGGAGGTGAACGTACGCGTGCACGTGAGTCTGACAGCGGCCCCCCACGAGCTGCGGCCTGCTGCAGGGCAGGTCTCGGTGAGCACTGCGAGAAACACAGATCTATTACTCCATCTGAATCGTATCCATGTGCTGCTGCTACGTTTTCGGTGTCAAGGTCAAAAGCCTGGCCACCTGAAACTCCGCTGTCGAAAAACATGCCATCATGGAGCAGCTCATCCTGACCACATCCGACAGGGCTATGAGGCGCTGCATCTGGATTCGGGAGCTGCTCAGCAGCTTCACATTTTTCACCTGCATGCCATACCAGCTACAACATCGCAGTCTTGACCAGAACTCAAGGTCAAGGTCTTCGCGACACAGAGCAACTTACACATGTCGCCACTTTGCCAGAAATGGCGACTGCACGCAAACACCGGCGTGGTAAAAAAGTACGCCGTGGCAGCGGTGGCATGTCCCCTGGTCCTACAGATGCCCTGTTAGGCTTGCAGTGCGTTACAGCCCCCCTCCCTGCAAGATCCCCGCCCCACAAGGAGTTACAGACCAACAAGTGCAGCTCTTGCCCCCTGCCTCAGTATGCACCCCTCCCCACACCCTAAAAGAAGGAACCAACAGTGGCTGGAAGACGCAACAGAAGGACATGGAGCACAATTGTGCACACTCGTTGCCACTGCTTCATAAACGCATCAAGATCACAACTGTCACAACAGTTGCACACCAGCTACTCCAGAGATGTTCTCCTTGACGCTGTGTGTGTCCAGCAAGAACAGAGCTTCATCATCCGCATCAAGATCCCCGTCACCTGCAAGTGCTGTCAGTGCAGGGTCCATACACAACAACCAGCACAGGCAAGCATGTGCAGCGTTGTGCAGATGAGAGTGCTGCTCAACTGCACTGTGTATCACCAGCAAGCGCAGGCACAGGACGGTCACTACATTAAAGCTCTGACAGCAGGGGCCACCACAACCACATATCTTTCCTGTGAACTGTCACAGAGCATGTTTCTCGATGCCCGTGCTCTTGATGTTGTCAGGAGCGACGCACCAAGAGTGGCATGATCATCATCATCATCATCATTAGCAGCAGCAGTGGGCGCTGCCACCATGGCAGTGTATGCACTGCACGTGTGCTGACCAGGTATTGCAGCGCTTGCATCTGCGGCATGGCATCGGTCCGCTATGGTGCTACATGTGCCAGCTGTCAACACATTTTGGCCTCTTGTGATGCTGGCTTCTTCTGTGGTGTGGTGGCCGGTGGGAAATACCGGTGGGTCATCAAGTGCAGGAGGAGCCTGCGCTGGCGCAGGCGCATGTCCATTGAACGTCCATCCAGTTGGCTTAAAGGCAATCACAGCCCCAAACCCTCCATGCTTGGAGAGGAGTTCCCTCATCCTGTCAAATCGAATCTGCAAACACTGGTGGGTATGACGCAGCGTCAAGTGGCCGCAGGAAGGAATGGAAAGGTGGGCTGGACAAGTGCATTCTGAGTGATCACCTCCCTTTCCCCGCTGGAGGGGGCTTGCCTCATACAGTCTACAGTGCTGAATCAGCCTAGCGCATTTTTCTAGCACATTGCAACATGTTAAGGTGGGGCGTTGTATGACGAGGGTGCAGGTGCAATGGGGGCACACTCTGCGCATGGGCACTACATGGATCCCAGCCTCGTTCATGTTCCTGGTGAGGAGCTTACGCTCGCACACACGCATGTCCAGGCATCGTAGCACGTTCCACTTGTCCTGTTCAACATACACCTTCATATTCATTGCAACCGCCACCTGCACCGTGGAAACCACAGTCTCAGCCTGCCTGAACTCACATGCTGATCTGTCGCATTCACTGGCGGTGCAGTAAGCCAGAGTACAGCAGCAGATAGATACACCAGTTCATGACCGTGCAGCAGAGTGCCCATCCATCAAGAGGAGCTACCGTGGAGTCTCAGAAGCACCGAAAGGCAGCGTTTCGACTGGTAAGCGAATTGTGATTGCTCCTGCCTATATCTCACTCTGAGGCACACAATGCAACACAGCTTTGCAGTATAGGCTGGCCAGCACACCTCCATGAAGAGCCTTTCCTTACCAATCGTGTAGCTCCCAAACACGAGCAGCGGGGGGCGCTGACCCTGAGCCCGCTTGCGCTGCAGCGCCGCTCGCACCAGCTGCACTACTTCTGTCACTACTTCTGCCTGCAGCGGAAACTGGTGCTCCTGCGAGCAGTACGTTGTGTCCAAGTGCAGAATAGCCCGTCGTCTCACAGCCTGCAGCTCAGGGCAGCTCTGGAAGGTCTCAACGTGATAGCGACAGTCGCCACAGTGCAGCACGGGGGCGTGGCATGGCCTCTCGAAAACGATCATCACTGCTCCTGGACAATGGTTGGCAGGCACAAACGTGACAGTGCATCCGGACACTTGAAAAGGCTCTCGAATGTTTGCGGTCTTGATTCTTTTCGCTGGCACCTGCAACGCAGACCAGGGGCTCTTGACGATCACGGTGTGAACTGGTACCAAGGTGTGCCCACAGAAACGTGTTCATGAAATACCTCTCCCTGCTCCTGAGAGCATTCTTCTGCTGTGCCATGTGATGGATGTAAGGAACTGTAACTCTTACAAGTCCCTGCTCCACGTGTTCACAGAAAGTACAACATCACAGGACAGCATCATTGACAAGAGCAGCACCTTGAGTTTCAGCTGCACTAGTCGGGCAGTCTCAGGTGTACAGTAGATCGTTCCAGAAGAGAAGGTCTTGGACAGGCCGATGTAGTGATCGTAGTGGAAGTGTGTCAAGAAAAATGAGCGCGTTCCGGACTTCTGGGCTACCCTGGAGAAAGAATCAACCAGAAACTTGGACCCAGGAACACACTGAGACAGCTGCAGGCCAGCAGAGTGGCCTGGTGGTGGCTTGTACGAGAGCCAGCGTTGCAATAGCGCCGCAGGAATGGCTTTCGGAGCTTCTATCTGCTGGGGGCTGTGGTGCGATGCGTGCCGTACACTCGCTGCCTTTGCGCCGTACTGGGGCACTGTCTTTGGAATGGTAGCATCCTCAACGGACTGTGCATTAGGGGGAGCACTGTTTTCCTGGGGTATAGCATTGTGTAGCGGTGTGTGCGGAGCAACGCATGAAGCGCTGTGGCCGCCAGAGGCCACATCTGCAGGCTGCCTGCCACCAGCTGAGTCACAGACAGCTGTGGAGGCAGTATGAAAAATGGTGCCTGACACATCTTGCCTGCGATCAGCCGGTGATACAGTGGCAGCTGCGCTCCCAGTGCCGTCAGAGCCTGCCTGCTGAACCTGAACAACGGGGTGCGCGTGGGAGCGCGCTGCATGAACAGCCTGCCGCTCGTTTGAAGCATGCAAGCGTGGCTGCTGCTCCTGCTGCTGCTGCTGCAGCAGTCTACCAGAGATATCTCGCATGCGCTTTGCGAGAGGCACATGGCTGATCGCACTGCTGCCGGCCGCCTGCCGCCGCTTCTGCGGGCAGCCTGCAGGAGTAGCCATGCCGGATGGCTGTGGCGAGGCAGATGCGGCTGTTGTATCTTGCGGGTGCTCTGAGATACATTTGCCTCCTTCAGCCGCGTGCTCAGCAGCTAGTTGATGTCGATTGGAGACTGTGTAAGAGCACTGCACTGCAGGAGGCTGCGGATCAGCATCACAGTGACCTGGCTGGAAGCCTGCTCCTGTGTTCAGTACTGTTTCGACGCTATCCTGGGGTACACCTGCGGGCAGATATGTATGTTCTGTTGGATGTTGCAGGCTGCTAGTCTGGGCAATTGTGAAGCAACGTGTGCAAACCAGAATACCTTGATAATTGCTGTCAGGTATATTCGGCCTGCAGTGAGCTGCATGTGCACGAGAAATAGTGGAGCTCATGAAGCAAGTACTTGGATCACCTGTTGTCTCCTGGAGTGATATATACACGAGCGCCTCCCACCGTAGCACATCTGCTAGTCTAGTAACCCCCACAGCAGCCAGATGAGCCCGGAGGTTGAGCAGAAGATCGCTCGCTGATTTGCAGTCAAGTACATGAAGCACCTGCAGCACGTTGAGTGCTGATGATATTACCAATCACGAACTCTTCAGAGATGAAAACCGTATTTTCACCTTGGCGTGTGAGGATTTGTCCAACAGGGCAGTAGTCCAACAAGGCAGATAGTTCAGGATAGCATCGCAAACATCAAGCAGTGATGTTCACACCTCCTCCATGGAATCTGCACAACACTGAAAGCCAAAAATCGTCCCAGAGGCCACACTGGAGGCCTCGGCAACAAGACAGTTCTATCTGGCGACAGGCTCAGCACTTGAGAGATGATTCTCAGAATCTGCACAGGACTTACTGTTGTCGATGACTCGGAGTTGCCAGAGCCTAATACTCTCGGATTCTCAAAGTAGCCTACTCACTGGCTGACGACTGCCTTTCTAATTCACTGATCTCAGCTACCCAACAGCAGACATCGACGCACACAAATTGATGCAATCAGCACACCGGGTTCAAGCCATCACCCTCACTTGCCCACGCCGACGCAACTGAGACAGGCAGGTCAGGGTGACTACAGGTTATCAAATCGTTTGTCATGAGGGTTACCACAGATATGTGTGCTTCTGTTGAGCTGCAGTGATCAGGTCAACAACTCACACTACACAAAGGCCGCTGTACTGCATATTGTTGCAGCCCTGAGAATACGAGTGGATTATCATTCGGAACCTTGCAAACTATTGATTGCTGCGGTCCCTGATTCGGCTGGTACGTCATGAAGCCGGGTTGATGACCATGCACTGGTGTCGATGGACGTCATATTTATTTTACCGATGTACGTCGTTATATTTATCAGCCTCGTGGCCAGTATAAGCACCAATTGTGATCAAGAGTAATTAACGGAGAGCAATCAAGAAGTAGACGCAGTCACAGTTGACGAGGAAACGCCAAACCCCTTGGGCAGATGAACAGTCCGGATATATATAGCGTCAGCTCATAATGCGAGAAATCAAACGCTCTTGGACGCAGTTCAATCACGTGTTTATATCAAGGGGCTCGATGCAGCTAGGCTGACCAGTGTTCAAGGCGCACAGTGTTTGTGGTGTTTGTTATGATTGGCCATGGTTCCAGTGCTGCTGAGACACCCAGCCCAGACAAGAAAGCAGCTCTCTACAATGCATCTTCCTTCCTTCACGCAGATATAACTGCTGATGACAATACAGACAAGAATCTAACCGCTGACGTTGTTGAAGTGTGCCTCGCCTCTGGCTGTGAGTGGCACCAACATGTGCTGGAATCACGAGTGGCCCTGTGTAGCGAACAATGTCCCTCATCTCCGCAATTCTGGACAGTTCTGAAGACAAGGTTCTCAAGTCGAAGAAAAGAATACCATCTGGTCTCACTGCAAAAAACTTGACAACCAGTGTCCTCGCGAAACTGCTCATGAGCCTTCTCTGGACTGCCGCCTTGATGGGAATCGCGTTTGTATGGATCAAGGATCACGAAAGGTTCTAGTGTCCACTCTGTTGCAGTTACCAAGCAAGGTCTCTCTTGTACTGCATCATGATTTCATACTGTTTGATGCAGGTCCTCAGCCTGTCAGTCGAAATGGAGGGAATGCAGAGACAGAAGGCTGACAGCGGCCCACAATATGGTAAATAGCACTGCAGCAAAAATTGAAAATGCGGAGCAGAAGGCATTTGAGACGTGCGTGCCAGTCCTGGTTGTAGACAACCTCCAGCGGGATCTTGATGTAGCCTGCAGAATGGCGGCAGGGGTACACTGGCAAGGGGCAGCTGTATGGAGATGGCTGCTCTTTGTACTGATGTTTTGGCCAGTAGACCTCGTCGGCCACTTGATTGCTCGTATTCTGGTGGCTGTTGGCATGGTCTGCATCAGCTTCAACATCTGGCAGGGTAGTGTACGCTCTCTGGTCTCTCCCCCTACCAGCTGCATTTATGTTTTCAACCATACTGTGAGTTACTTTCAAATGTCTTGTGTACGCAGGCCTTATCAGCCAGATCATTGTGCTACCCAGTGTAGCTCAGCTTGCAATGCATTCTACCGATTGTACATTTTGAATCAGTTTCGCGACATCAACAAGAATATCAAGCAGCATGCATAATTCCTGGCTTCGTCCTGTTGCTGCAAGAGCTTGTCCTGCTTCTGTCCTTTCCCCTGAACTGTAAAAAGTCGCAGATCTTGACCAACGTTGCCTTCAGCTCCTCGGTCCGCCGCTGGCACCGCCCGTACCTTCCTCTCAGCTGCAGTCTCTTGCTTCTGGTGCAGGCATTTGCAATTGTTGGCTTGAAGCGGGAGCTGGGCTACGTGATCCGATCTGCGATCTGGTTTGCAATGTGGTTCCCAGTGATGTCTACACCTGTGGCCTGGGCCTACAACGCCAGGGACTGGCAAAAACACAGTGCCAAAAGTGCACGTGTTATTAAGTGGAATGATGGCTTTATCAGAGTGCACGAGATCATGTGGCGCATCCTGCTGACCTTTGTATTGTTCACCATGGCTGGGCTCTTAAAGGCCGCCGTGGGCAAGTACATGTCGTTTCATTTCCACCACCGCAATCACTCTGCCAAGATGCAGGTGCTGTAGTCTATTTTTTATCTCCAAGGTAGCATGCCGCTACAGCCATGGGCAGCTGATCATGTGTCCTGTATAGGCACCCAAGCAAACAAAGTGTCAAATGGGCGTTGGCATGCACGCTCACCAAGGGCCCATGGCAGAGCTGTACAGGTCCACCGGGATTCTCTGTCAGAAGAAATATTCTCACATAATCTGGAACATTCCTATGTAAGGAGACCTAACTGTACAACACTGGCAGTGCTCCTGGACGCACTGGTTCGATGGTTTCGTCGTGCAATATAGTGAGTGTGTGAAAGCCGGTGCCGCACATCATGAGCTCGTTACCCTGAGTCTGATTCAAGCAACCTGCAGGGCAGTGGCAGTGGGCTATTAAATTGCACGTGGAGTATGCCAGCAAATGTGGTGATCGCTAGTGCTGCATGCAGAAGGCGCTGGTGCATGAGAACATCATCCAGCAGCTCTCCAAGCCCCACAGGCTTCCACATCAGCGCACAGTGACAGTGGGCAGCTCCCTTATCATGCTTCGGGGCCATGCACGGTCCCACCATGCTGCTCTGTGCTTCATGAATGGAGTCGTTCAAGATGATGGAGGAGTGTTGGCAGACCTCACAGACGTGGATGCTGCACGCCTGAACACTCTCCAAACACGGTGTGACAAATTGTCATCTGTGCTGATTGTCAGCTGTTCATTCGCACAAAGTCACTCGCTCCACATTGGCACCCATGTAGGGACCAGTGATCGTCAGTGTCGCTTAAGGTCATGCAACTAAGAAATAGCCCCAACTATTCAGCATTGCTCTGTCTAGCTAAGCAACTTTGGTGATCAATGGTACGGATAGTCGGCATGTCTATGCTTGAGAGCTGTGCAACTGTGGGCACTGCAGCCTGACTACAACAGCTCTGAGGGCTTGAGACAGGAGACACTTCATACCAAATCAACTGCAGTGGCATGGAGCAGTATTGGTTGTGTGGTGCCTGCTGTGGGGCCCTCCATTGCAGGTTTCCGTTTTGGGGCGACCACAAACTCCAGCCTCCTAACCGAACAACGCGGGGGGCTGCTCGTGCGATGCCGCACGCCTGTGGAGGCCCCACCTCTCACCTGAAGGAGAGTTCCAGGTTACTGTGCAGGGCAGAAGTTCTGAAGCACAGGCTTCAAAGCGTCTTGTGCGAGCACTACCGCGTGTTTCCCAAGGACACCAAGCGTCGCTCGGTTCCTCTGAGGATCCAGTCCTACCCGGTGACTCTGTCATGGCGCCAGGAGGCCATCAGTACTGTGCGCAGAGCTCAGTCCACCAATGATGTTTTCTGGACGAACAGCCTACACTCTGGCGAGGCAGGCCTGCTCACTCCCTCCCTGGTGCGCTCTGCCGCTGCTTCCCCCAATGCTTCAGCATCATCTTCATAATGATCAGTACCAGAGCAAAACATGATACCTGAGCTGCTTAGCCTGAGCTGCAGTCCCACAAGGGAGACCTCCATGTGCCAGCCTGTCAGTATCGACCGCCGATGTCCAGCATTGTGCTTCCTGGACGCACTGTGGTGCCCCCTGGAGAAGCTTCTCTTTCAGGGCTGCCAGCCTCCATTTCCCCCGCCGCACCCTACGCAGTGCCTGTCCGCTGGAGGGAGCGCTACTCCCCGTTTGATGTGTCTGGAAACGCCTCTGACGGCACCCCTCCCGACTCCGTTCTGAATGTGCTTCCACCCCAGGCGCCCTCGCAGAGCAGCGCCCGCTCTGACACAGTGCAGTCGCGGTCAGCTGCCATCAGAACGCAGTCTGCAAAAGGCTCATCATGCACAAGAAGCCCTACAAAAGATGTGCGCTTACCGCCCTCGCACACTACCGCACATTCTGCTTGCAACAGTGCATTTCAGGCGGATATGCTGGAGGTGCTTACACATGGCCTTGTGCCAGCTACAACTTCTCTTTTTCGTCCTCTTCAAATAGATTCAATGATGGTGTCAAATATATACAACTCCTTCATGGCTTTCATGGTGCAGAGCCTGCCGCGCAGAACACACAGCAACTCCGCTGGCACGCAGCTACTGCGCAGGGCAAAGCGCGATGCGTTTGGGCCCATACTCGAGTTGCACAACAGCAGCACTCTGCCCCACGGCATGGCAGTACATACTGCGGACAATTCTATCAAAGCTGAGGCTGTGGACGCCCTTGCACAGCTGCAAGCAGCCGGCAATGACCCACAGTGGGCTGACAGGGCAGAACCGCCAGAGCCTTCGGTCGTGAGGCCACGGCCGCCTGCCACAGCAGGCAAGAAGCTCATCAACCGTGAGCCTGACCTCAACGTGCAGGCTGCCATGCAGCAGATGCAGACGTACCTGATGGATAACTCCTACATCAAAGTATTCACCAGTGACAAGCAGTATGATGAGACGGTGCGCCTCCTGCTGCTGCTCCTTCCCCCCCCCCCCGGGAGGTGCGAAAGAGCAGCGTAAGGGGGGGGGGGGGCACACCTCTCTTGCATCACATGAGTCACATACTTGCATCTGTGCTCCAGTCTACTTTGCCACAGCATTGACCTCCTGCCCATCACTCATGGCAGACACAACACACATCCATGCTTAGAAGAGGTCTGAGGTCGTACTAGTGCAGCGGGTGCTCTACAGGCCCGCTGAGAGCGTTCTCTTAGACAGTCGGCAAACGCTCCCACCAAGTCCAAAATATCTCTATTTAAGGGTACCTAGCTGCAGAGCACTGGTGCCTGCTGTGTTTCGTACTCTCTCAACATGCTTTTGTGGGACTTCAGGCTTCATGAAAGTGGACTGCCAGGCTTCTGTAAGGCATCTGAGTCCGTGTGCAGGAGGACTTGAGCAACCGTATCGCAGCACGCATGCTCGGCTACTTCATATTCTGGAACCTCAGAAGTGAGTCGCGCAGCCCCACCCTCTCAGAGAATGATGTCAGGCACGCTGCCCCAGCTCTAAATCCTCAACCCTCCCTTGCCCCGTGTTATGGCCGTTCTGAGGAGTGTGTGTGGATGCTGAGCATGTGTGGATGCTGAGTATGATAACATGCGCTCGTATTAAAAGTTAGGAGTTCCTGGAAAGTATGTGCAAACGCTAGAGAGATTTCACGTAGCCTAATCAGCAGGAATGCGTGGGTTTGAGAAAACAGGTGCTGTGCAAACCCATGCAGCGCTGCTTCAAGTATAGTCTACAGAAGGCTGAGTGGCGTGCATGTCGTGCAGTGAGGTGGCGCATGCATCAGGAATTAACGCCGACACGACATGGGGGCTGCTAACGCATGGCGGCGCTGGCGCCGCCACCCTGGAGCATGTTGTAGGGGCAGTGGAGGAGGTGTACAAGGAGCGGAAGCTTCTGGCGTATGCACTTGCGAATAACCAGACTGTTGTCCAGGCGCGGTGACCCCCCCCCAGCCTGTGTCCTGTCTTTACAGCATTAGAAGTGCGACCCAGATCAGGCTGTGAAGTCAGAACAGTCCTGTGTTGCTGGAGGATCGCTTTTTTCAAGCGTCAGTGAATGGTGGGGCACGCTTTGCCACCAATGCTCAGTGAAGCGAGATCACGGAACGTGTCTTGAGAGCGCTCTATGCACTAGAATGCAGGGGTCATCCGCCAGAGTGATGAAGTAGTATGAGGCAGTCCGCAAGCGCATGGGAATCAGTGCAGGAGATGGAGAGTGCGGTGGGCGTTGCGATGATGGTCGTGCTTGCTTTCATCGTGGTTGCGATATTCGATGGAGCCACTGTTCAAAGGACGTGGACAGCTCTGTCTGCCGCTTTCCTCTCCTTCTCCTTCATCTTTGGCAACAGCATCCGCCAGGTGCGTTTGCTGCACCTCTGTAATTCAGTACAACTCATACTGAAGCACTGTTGCCATTTGGCTGCATTGTCTGCGACTGCTTGTCCCTCCCCCAATTGCTCCTTGCATTTGTTTACAAATCAGAAAGGTAGTAAATAGGCAAGAATCCCCATAGCTAACAGTGACGAAGACAAAACAACCACCACTTCATTCTAATTGCACAACAGCACCATCACCAAAGTCTTTCCTAGCCCTGTTACCTACTACTCCTTGCATGCATTGTGCCATGTAAATAAGTCAACCAATACATACATATATATATATATATATATACATGAACTTTGTCATGCACCCCCTCACCTATAGGCCTCCACAATGTGACTCTGTTGCACCTGCTGGTGGAGTCACCAATCCACCAAGCGCATGCTTAATCCAAAGGTGACTGGCTGCAGGTATTCGAGAACAGCATATACCTCTTCTTCACTCACCCGTTTGACATTGGGGATGAGATCCACTTTGAGGGTGCTCGCTACACTGTGAAGAGCATGACACTTCAGGTGTGGCCCCAGGAAACGTGATCCGTTGAACTCATCCACCATCAACACATCCTGTTGAAGCACCATGTTGGCCTCTATCCCTGTACAGCATGCACAATGAGCACCTGCTGTCATTTGGAGATTAGTTCCTGAGAAAAAGCGGCATAGGAGCGCTGAAGGGGCCTAAGTTATTATCCGCTTACAAACTGCAAGGGTAGTGAATAGGCAGGAACCCAGCAAGCCAGGGGCCAGACTACTCCAGCAGCATGCCAGTGGCAGGGCCTCTGTGCAGGTGGTGCATCTTGCATCTGTTCTTGGGAAGGATGTCACGGTGCCCACTGCAGAGATGAGGAACTCTCGGCTCTACAACATCACCCGGTGTGTACTTCTTCCATGCTCCTTGTTTGCGGTGATAGCCCTGTCATGCATGCCCAGCAGGGTGTGAGCTGAAGGTTGCACTTCCATCTCGGCCTTGATCCTGGTCGAGGTGACCCGAAGCTGGCTTGGAATAGCCAGAGGTGGAAAATCATGTCCATCTAGACCTCAACGCTAGCATCAACCGAATGCAAAGTTCGAATGCAAAGTTCCACGGCATCAATCGCCCAAAGAAAGCTCCACAAGCGACTGCCAGCAGCTCACACCTGCCCCCCCCCCCCCCCGCCCCTGCTATCCTGATATACAGTAAAGGCCCTGCAGCATGACATGCACCACTGGTGCTTGACTCTTGGCTTGCCGGCAAGGCAGTTCATGAGCAAGAACTCAAACAGCAAAATGCAGCATGTGTGAAAAACCATTGGTACCATACAATCTTGGCATCAAGGCGTTTGTAATTGACAGAGTTCATTTATCTACTTGTACCTGGTTCACAGTCACCCCGGTGGCATGACCAGTGCGGCTGCACGGGACTGACAGGCGCAGCTGTGGGTGCTCTGCAGGTCAGGGCTGCTGTGGGAGAGCATCACAACTCTGGTGGACATGCACACACCGCTGTCCGCACTGGAAGATGTGGCGTACCAGGTGGTTGCCGCCATGAAGCTGCACCCAAAGGTCTTTGGAGGGGACTACCGCGTCTGGTTTGAGAACACCACACCCACCTTCAAGAAGGAGCTCACAGTCTGGTTCAACCACTCCTCTAATGGTGAGGCAGCCCAACAAACTCACACGTCTCATGCACTGCAGGGCACTCAGATTCGACGATTCTTCAGCAGCTAGTTTCTCGTGCGGCCGGTGGCACCAGTCACACGCTTCACTCTCTTCTTCACTGAGTTCGCCACCGGTGGACATAATGACTGTGCATCCAACTGCCACGCATGAACAGTTCCAGGTTGCTGTGTATTCGTAGGAGTGTTCAGAGATAGTGTCAGAGTTCTTTTGGAGTGGACAGTGTGCTTCAGTGCAGCAGCTGTAGCGCAGGGTCGGATTTGGTGGACTGGGGCCTGGCGCGCACAATCCTGGTCACTGCCCTTGCTGAGGGCCTCAAGATCGCTCATGTGACCTTCACGTTGCCAGAAATGCATAAAAGCTCGCACGAAGATGCCCATCGGCAGTCAGCAATTGCCCACGCATTCTCAAGCATGAACCAGGTGTGGATCTTGAAGGCTGCCGCTGGCTATGCATGTCTCCTACATTTGAGAATCAGATCATTTGTTCCATTTCTTATGCTTCTGATTCGTGTTTTCTAGCTCTTAGTTCATCCAGCTAGTGCCAGGGTGCGGTACAACAGGAAAGGGAGCAGCAGCCACCACCCCTGCTCTGCTGTGCAGGAAGCAAGGACCCTCTCCACTGAGGCTCCTACCAGCGTCCACGTCAAGCATCACACTCATGCCGCTGCTGCCGCAAGTAATATTGTTCTATTGTCTTAGTGCGGTATTATGTGGCCCGAGTTGCCCGGCTCAATAATTTGGGGCAGATAGAATAGGACCCTGTCAAGCAGGCTCTGTTGGATAGATCTGAATTACTTAATACGGTGAAATGCCAGTACTTTGTCCCAAGTTTGGTGAGGGTGCAATTTGTATTTGTTTGGAATGCTGTGTGCTTTCGTGCTGCGGGTGCCGATCGTTGCGGCTGTAACCAACTCAGGGTAATAACACCAGTTTTTCTTGTGACATTTAGGACAGTTTTATGTAACACCGAACACTACCAGAGCCTCACTCCTGCGCCCCAGCATCACCAGCTTCTGTGACATGCATTCCAAGCTGATATGACCGGTATGCGACTCTTGTGATACTTGCTCGGGAAGTATATGGGCCTCCAAGCTTCAGTAAACAGCCTGAGAGCGAAGGGCATCAAGCCAAAGAGGACCCACGTAAAACGAAGTACACTTTCAAGCGCCCTAAGCTTGTGTTTTTCCTAGGCATGTACCTGGCGATGTTATTCCACGCCTCCAGCAGCAGGCAGGGCTGCCTGGTGTGCTTCCAACACTTGCTAGCAATGAGATTGGCCGCTAGTTATCCTGGGGCGCATACAAATAACAACGAAGGCACAGGTAGCTTGTCATGGGCAAGGGGTTCACGTTTACGCCACAGCATCATGTGAATGGTCGATGCAGGATGTGTGAATGGCCAACTGTTGCACATACTTTGCAATTCCACGAAGCTTTCGTGCATTCTACATTCACATTCTTTTCTGCAGTTACATGACATCGCTCTCTCTGTCGCCGATACCACTAGCCGCTTGTCCCCTCACTGATCCCCCCCCCCCCGCAATCTCTTCATCACTTGGCTCAGCACGCCACACATACCTCACCATATCTCTCAACCAAAGCAACGCTCACATGCATAACATGGTTTTGCACGCATGGTCACAGCACCGCTATGGCTAGCTCTACTACTTGTAGATGCGTGCACACACTCTCCCCCCCAAGGCAGTCGGTACACACACGTGCACCTTCCTCAGACACATCATCATACGTTAATGCAACGCTCTTCTGAAACCTTGCAAGCACCAAAAATCATGATCAAGTGTGGCCGTCACCATGCTCTCTATTGGTACTTCTGGAGCCCTTCCCAGGCGCAGCTGCAAGGCCCCTCCCACAGAGCCACTGCCTAGCACTCGACACATGAGCAAGGATCATCCACACACCGTGGCTGTAGGCCCATGCACCAGGCCTACCCTCCAGCAAAATCATCCTCAAACCGTAAGTACATGCTCTGAGGAAGCTTCTGTGGAGGTCCAGGCAGGCAAGACACCCCACATGCCCGGTAGTTACGCATGTATGTGCGGATGTTGCACATGCAGGCTACTGTGCAGGGGTTTCGTCAATGATGCAGACGCGCTTCAAGGACTCGTATGCTGTGGCCATGCACGTGCCCCAGAGTGCAACACTGGACATCCTTGGCAGCGCCCCCCGCCAGAAGCCTGCGAGGCCCTCCTTGGTGTAGACCCGCTCTGCCACCTGCCAGGTGGTTAGACTGGCAATTGCAGAATGCTGGCCAGCAACCTGCACACACCGCTGTTGGCTTATTGTCTGCGCACAGTCAACACCTCTCCACGACCAGCCGCAGCTGCCATCAGCTTGCACTGCCTCGCCGTTTCTCACCTCTCACGCACACACATTCTATTGTGTGCATTGGGATGGCAGCAGCAACATAGCATGTTGAAGCAGAGCCGGCCCCTGCCTCCCAAAAGCATGGATTCGGGGCCTAAAAGCTCACAGAAGGTAGCATGCAGCAGAGGGAGTAAGGGCTAAACAAGGCCAGAGGTGGGTCGCATGCCTGTAGCTGCGTCTTAACAACATCTAGTGGAGTTGTGATGCCTCCAGATATACACCCCCCCATGAGAGCGCTGGCGGCCTGTACGGCCACGATGGTTGGCCAGTCTTCATCTGCAACGTCTACCCCAGCGTGGTAGAGGCCCCGCCATATCGTCTCCTGCACTGCGGAGTACGACGCCCACCACATCGCTGAAGAAGGTGTGTACGTCAGTAGCGATATGCCCAACCCCCTGCAGCAGCAGTCAGAGGTTCTGATCGGGGGTGGCACCTCAATGCACAGCAGATACTTGCACCTCTGTGTTTGCCGTCTCATACTGATACCATACGCACGAACAGTGACATCAATCAGAAGCCAACAGGGGTAAAGTTGCGCCGCAGTAGGTTGGATGGTTCCAGCACCCGCCTAGCGGATGACAGAGCGAACAACGAGTAGGTAAGAAGCAAATCGGGCGCACCGGTACAGGCCTGCAATGCCTTCTGTCCGTAGGATGTGCCGTGTCATATGCAACCCTGAGCGGTGCGCACGTGCTGCTGCATGTGACGCAGGTGACGATGCACTGCAACTGCGTGAACTTGAGCACAGGTTCCGGCTGTCGGGGGCCTTGGCCAGGGCTGGGGACATCGAGGGCGGGGTGGAGCGAGCCCCAGATGATGGCGGGGTGGACACAGGCGCCTTTTGCACACTGTGAACTGCCCCAGAAGCTGGTGCTGCAGCAGAGTTGGGCGGTGGAGCGCTATCGACCATGAGGCGCGACGACACAACATCCATGGGCACCACCACCTGCAAAGCTCAGCACACTGAGAAGGTGATCTAATCATACACACTCCTGGGCTTTGCAAGGTGGTGTGTGGCCATGGTTACTTGGAACTGGGAGTCGTGAAACTGAGTGCTAAGACATTGAGCGTTAATAGCTGGTGTTGGCTGCCATGATCGTGGGCTTTCTCAAAGCCCGCACAGAACGGAGCATCTTGAGTTATCTAGGAGACACATAGGAGTGCAGGGAGTCTGCAGGCGCTGGTCAGCTGCCGAGAAAACGGATAGCATGCATGCACAGCTGTGTTGCATGAAATGAATGGAATGCAGAGCTAGGCTGTGGCATGTGCATGGAATTGGCTGGACGCAGCGAAGGATAGAGCAAAGGACAAAAGCATAGGACGAGGGACACCGCAGATGATGCGACAGAGCCAACAGCACCACCCACTCCATTCGAAATGCTGTTAATGGCTGCAGATGAGAGGTGGGGCCCTGCGGTGTCCTCTAGAGCGCCCCTGAGGGCTGCGCGTGTAACTTCGAATGTTGGAAGGTAGATCATACGCGCCTGCACATAGTCTCCGCACTGAAGGTTCTGTTATGTTCTGGGGCACGCAGCAGGATCCGAAAGATGTGCGAGCATGTGGCTTTCACTTTGCTGTGAATTTTCAGGCATATGGAGATGCAAGGCACTCTGTTGAAGGCCGCCTATGGACTCATGCTCCTTCCCGTTAGGTGGTGTTGAAACTGACAAACACAACCAACCTGCTGCATTTCTATTCAATATACATAGGCTTGGAAGAGAGAAGATCGATAACCAAGAGTGAATGTAGTCACACAGTCACACTACTAACATATCGTACTGTGGTTGATGTTTCAGAGATTCTCTTCAATTTACCCTGACAACCACCTCCTTAATCATCCTTCTGCAAAGGAGCAGTACAACACAGAGCGGCCAGTTCAACACACACTAGAAGTGAAACTTGTTTTTATTTCAAGATGAAATCTTCGCAAAGCAGATTGGATGAGTGACACGGGTGCTATATTACAGATGGGCATGGTACTTCAGCTTCCCCCCACCTCCCACCTCCCCTTGGAAGCCCTCTAAAGGTATACTATTCTTCATGCTGCAATGTGCAATGTCCCCACGTGATATTCACGGGGAGATGCGCAAAGAGTTAGACAGAACCAAAATTTCACACCGGAATGGCGCCAGATACGACCGTTCCGAAGCCTCGATAGAACCCAATGATGCCTTCTGTTCGATATAGCATCCGTGCTGTTGCAAGGCTTCCATTAAAGTCGCCAGACACATGTGGTGAAGCCATTTGCCTCGTCTTCACAACTGAGAGGGGAAACAGAGCCGTCACGATGCCAGAAAACACCCCTACTCCATATATGAGTGCTTTACCCTGGTGGAGCCTACATGTAACAAAGGTTTGCTGCGGAACGAAGCAAACACTTCACGAAGCGAGCAAATTATTCAGCCATCGAATCTGTAGCGAGCACCTTTCAACATCAATATCGCGCATGGATGGGCCTGAAGGGGGCATTCGCTTCTTCGGCGCGTCCTCCATTCTTGCTTTCGCCGGTGGAGAGGTCCTGAAGAGCTGCTTCGGGCTCGCCCAGCTACAAGAGTAGCCCCTGTAAACTAGCCAACTCCCCTTGCTATAGGAAACGATGTGCACCTGTAACGAGAGAAAGTTGAAGAAACCCCGCTTGGAGCTACAGGAAGCTCCGGCCTGTTCCAAGCGACGTGTGGTAGATGTGTATGGTACTGAGAGAGCGAACTCGGTAGATGATGCAAATGGCCAAAGTACTGTTACGCAAATTGAAGCGCGAATAAAATCATTCAATGTGTTGAATCGACTCCATTTACACTCTTCAACTACAGCACTGAGAATGCACCTGCATCTGAATTCAGCTGCCCGCGTGGCGTAGGTGTCATACATAGTGCGCACCTCACACATGATGTATAACTGCACAGCAGCATCAAAGATTCTGTAGTGCGTCTCTGGGATGTCGATATGCTGCATCACTTTGTAACTGCTTGCAACTCTCGGTGCCTAACTCTTGACGGAATACCCATTATTCTTCGTTGATTTGGACTCATCTCGAGCTCTCGAGCATCTCCCTCTGAAGAATGTCTCTCATCACAAGCGCTTTGTCGCATATGCTTGTCACAAGCGTCCTTCTCGGGGGTCTTGTCAAGGCGAAAGCTATCGAGTACGGCTCGTTTCATTCTACATTGCACACAATGCTGCTGCTGCTGCTGCTGCGGCCGTTTCTCACTGTCAAACTGTTTTGGTATCATACACATGTTGCTTGCTGTTGTGGAACGTGTTTTCGTGTGCCAGCTGTTGGCGGGTGCTTTCGGCTTCCGGCAATGTGACCGTGTCTTTGCACTGATCTGAGATATGCTTGTATAAAGTTAACGTGTTGACTACACTATCATCGAATGATATGACGTGGTTCTGTGCACGGTGTTCGTGATGCTTGTGGTGCCTCTGTTCCTTGCTCCAACCGCTGCATGGATTCTGCAGAGTGCGTGCGGAAAGGCTGGAGAACGGCGTCCTACGAACAGGTTTAGAGTTTGGGGTATGTTTTCCATCCTCACATACTTGATATCATGCGCCCATCAGCAGAGACTGTGATGTGTGGATTGCTGTGCAGGTCAACACAGGGGTGCAAGCCATCGAGCTAATGGAGTCTTTGTGGAATGCAGTGACTGACAATAAAGACTAACAACTTTTGAATCCCCTGCCGTCCATTTTTATGCAGGAAGATGCATTCACAGGCTGCCGACAGAGGCACTGCACACTCGACATCTGAAGCCTCGCCTGCTTTCTAGGACGGTGTTAGTAATGTTGCTGACTCCCAATCGTGGAGAAAATCTCGTAGATCGTGGTTCTGTAAGCTCATTGGCTCTTGACAGTGCTGCTGGGGTTGCAGAATATGCGTCTGTGGGCCCTGACTACCATATCGTGTGATGAGGTTGCACTCTGATGACGAGGCACACAGCTGTTCCTGTACACCCTATGAATTGCATAATATTAGGTGTCCCAGTTAGTTCTGAGGTTCGCTGTGCTGCAGCACAACCGTTGCAACTGAAACAAGGCCGCGGGCCATCAGAGCATCTGCAGTCAAGAGTGAAGAACGCATGTTGCGGGAACCTTCCTCATACGTGTATATACCATTCTTATGGATTGGCCTGAGGTAGGAGCATTTCAACGCCTGCCTCGCAGTCCAATGCCCAAGCACACCTGTACTGTACTTCATGTGCTGTTGCACTACAACCCGCCCCCACGCTAAGGGAGCTATGTACTGTACCAAGCGTTGCCGACTGCGAAGAACCCTTCCATACTTTTGGTGGCCTCCACAAAGATCCTCCCGGCATCTGACAACGTCGAGTCAGTGCCCCTCAGGCAAGCTGGCTCTCATTCTGAGTCAATTCCAGGCCCCCCTAACAAAGAGTTTTCAACCGCGTTTCTCCTACTTGTGCAGGTGACCTGCTGCCCAGGAGCTAGCTCCTGTAACCCATCCCCCAGTTCCCATGAGGGTGGGCATGCCACCTCATGCTGCGAACTGATGCAAGTGGGGTGGCTGACACACACGATCACACGTAATCCGAGCTGAGTTCAGTCGACACACTTCATACTTCTTTAAGTTGTCAACTCTTTGTATGGTGGGGACCATGCTATTGTGTCAGATTCTTCCATGAGGGGTGTGCCTCAACAGGCTGCTCTGTGAGCCACCTCCGCACAAGTTCATTCATCCAAGCCCATGAGGCAGCTCAACAGAGCTGCCTTATGCTGGTGACCATGAAACAGTATGGAGGTCCCCGTGGGTTCCACTGTGAAGCTGCAACTGCCCGCATGTGGCAGACCGTGCCGCACACCAGCCAGGCTTGCTGTGGTGACTCTTCCAGTTTGGAAACGTTAACAGCGATATCTCCAGTACGACGTACAGGCACAGGTGCTCTGTTCTGCTGTAGAGTAGCAACAGCTGCGACCATGGGCCAGGTACAGCTCCAGGACACTATACGTCCCGCGGTGTCTGCAGCTGCTGTGAATGCCTCAACAACGTTGACTCCATTGCAGAGTTGTACGAGTCACCAAAGAGTGCTTGCAGGCCAAACCTGTTGAAATTTCATTGACATGCCAAGGCTGTTGTGGACCGTCACAGATTGAGTTCATTACAGTTCGCCACCCAAATTCATTATCGGGTGGCCATCAGGGATTCCCACGAGGATCTTTAATTGTTCTTGCACGAATCATAATAATTCGCGAAATAGGATCCCGAATCGGACCCTTTAGCAAAACTGCTGCTAGACCCCGCATGTGATGAACCTTCCAACACCTGACAAAAGGCAGCAGCCGAGCTCAAAGCAGCTCGCGACTAATCTTGTACAGAAAACTGAAAACTTGTACAGAAACTTGTACAGAAGGAAGCTCCGCTCTTTTCACAGTTTCGTGTTTGTGTTCAAGCGTTAGCCCTTGCCAACGCCAGAGAGTACTTGTCCTTTGCATATTCTGCAAACCTCTGCATGTCCTTTGACATGACATCTGAGCCAAGGGGGACTATGAGCACTGCGAAAGGAACCAGTGGTTCTGGTACCTCAAATTGCACCCCTATCTTCACTTTGCACGTGTCTTTCCCCGTCTTTGTGAAACGAACTTCACCCCTGTTTTCAACTTCTATGCCTCCAGAGCCCTTCATCGACCCGGGAACGGTGATCCAATGAATCTTTTGGTACCTGAACTGGTGTATGCTACTTCCTGTGGGTGTTCAGTGTGTCTTGGGACATCGACAGGCAGATGAGGCAGGCTCGATGCACACTTGACAGGAGGCTGGTTCTTCGCCAACCATGAGAGGTTCCACACTTGTCCGAAAGCTTCTTGCTGTAGCTTCCACCGGGAATCTATCTCATCGATGACCTGCGCAGCGCTGTGGGTTGTGAGTGGTCATGATTCGGACTCCGTGTTGGCGCCCAATAACCACCCTGGCCAGGGTGGTTATTGGGCAGGCCTGTGCCGCGCACCTCTACCTCCTTGATCCAGTTCATATACTTGGGAATGCTCGCCCTGTCTTCAAAAAGCTGGAATGCGAAGGACCGAGGAACGGGAACATCTGCTTCGGCCCTGCATTGCAACCTCCGCCCTGTGACAAACACTGCGTGCATGGTTTAATTTCGCAACAGAAGCATCGCCCTTCATTATAAGCAGGCTCCGCACAGAAAAAGACGTGCATCAGGATGTTTGCACACATTCGAAATGTCTGGCATACTGCAGGTCTTCTGCGTGCCTGTCTCTCGCGGACCAACACGAGCAGCGACGACAATCAGCAGACGCAGCTCTGGGACTATGAAGTACACGTGTCTACGCACCCAATTTCAAGCCACTGGCCGTAACATCGAACATGTCTTGTAGTAGCTGAAGTCGAACGGCCGGGTGGCTTGAAAAGTGAGGAGGGCCGTCCAGCTGCTGGCCTGGAAGCACCGGCTGCACTCAATGGTGTACTTTGAAGGCCTGCTCGCAGCTGCATGGCTCTGTGTGCTCCAGTCAAGGCGGCAAACCGTTGCACCAAATGGTCAGAAGATCTTGCTGCCGAATCGTCTTGGATGGTGCATTTCCTGCGTATAACACCCCATACGAGCAACAGAGCACTGAAGGGACAATTTGACCTCGGTCAGTCATATGTGAGCCCCGTTTCACTCCCAATTTCAGTGTGAATTGAGAGATTCCACTCTGGCATGCATGATATCAAAGCAATGCATGCAATTGATCCAGGGCCGGCTAGCAGCTCCAGAGGGCGTTGAATCGCAATCAAACCTGCAGAACATCTTCTTTGTCACGGTATGCAACATGATTGTGTGAATAGTTCGCCTGATCGCGTTCGTGTGGGTCGATTTTGTGGTGAAGTGATGGTCGCTGAGATGTGGGAACGTTGGGATGGACTCTGCACCGAAGGCGTGCGTACAGCATTCGTATGGCTTGGATTCGAGGAGCTCTTGTCCCCGCCTGCGAGCTCTGCGAAGGATTTGCCGTTCGTGGAGTCTCCAACAGTGCTTGTCACTTGCATTCTTGTGTACCTGGCAGTAGTTTGCGGAAGCTTAGTGGCCAGTGCGTGCAGTAAAAGGGAGGTTAAGAGAGATTCATTTCTCATGCGGGCGTTTGTGCAGCTGCATAACTTGTTCCTTGTCAGTCTTAGTCTGTACATGTGCACCGGCATAGTCCATCAAGCAGTCGCCAACGGCTACAGCTTCTGGGGCAACAACTTTCATCCTGGCGAGAGGCGCATGGCGGAATTATTGCACACGTTCTATGTTTCCAAGATGTATGAGTTCATTGACACGGTGCGCGCGTCTGGAGGTAGCGTGCATCTTTGCTGCACGCAAACACAGTTCTTTGACCAGTGGCCGCAATTATCACCAACACACCAGCAACAGAAGCAGCTGTATATTTCGTTGTTGCGATTCCATACACTGCTTTCATGATGCTTGCCAGTGTGCGCCCTCTGCACAACAGTCAACGCTATGTGGATGTGCAGTTCATCATGATTCTCAAGGGAAACATGCGCCAAGTCAGCCTGCTCCATGTGTACCACCACGTCTCCATCTCAATGATATGGTGCGCACCCATCCTGGGGATTTCCCGCAGCGGAACGCAGGCTTTGATGCTCATCGTGCCATCCGATGGGCCATTCCGCTCACGTAGTCAAGCAGTCCTGGTTCCAAAACAACAGCAAATCCAAGGTTACTGAGGTTCACGTAGCATATTTTCTATCCTGGCGTGCCACGTTGGATGCTATGGATGCTCTGAAAGAGCCGCGAGCCATGCTGGGGGCTAGAATCATAGAATTGATCAGACGTGGCACAAAACCAGAATCTTCCTGTCTCATCTGTACGGTACCGTTGCTTGTGGCGTCCTGTGGTTCGTGCTTGCACTGTTTTGACAGCTCAGTGAAGATAGAGTAGCAGGGGGCACCACCGGTTGCCTGGCACCACCAAATTGAAACACAGACAAAGGAAGCAAAGCTGAAAGTTCTCATGGAAAGTTGTGGCAACCAATTATGACGAGCACCTAGCCAATATGAGCAAGATGACTTGAAGCATCGACATATTATTTGGCACACACTGCGCATGACACGAGCCCTCGACATATTTGCCATCTCTGCGCTGGGCCCTCAGTGATCTGGGCATGTTGTGGGAAGAAAGGGGAGCATGTGCATGGCTGGGATGGGATGCTAGTGTGCTCATCACACATGCTGCATGACAGTCATGGGCGAATTTGCATAGCTTGATACATCATGCAGGTGGAGTATCATCTATGTGGCGCCAGGTGGAGATGGTACGGTTCCTGCCCCATCTGCCCTGGCCCTCCTGTTCCGTGTTCATCGCATCCTTTGCTTTGATTGCCGTGATTGCTCACTACAACACAAGCCTCTCCGCCTTGATTCTTTCCGAAGGACAAGAAAGAAAGTTCAGGAACACAATGAACAGTTCTGTTTGAAGCACGAGCGATTCAACCAGATCATTTTGTTCTTGAAGAGCAATTCAAAGCTGCTTGGTGAAAGGAAGAGTGCATGCAGCGTACTACTCTGCGGCGCTCAACTCCTTCGTGCATGTGGTCATGTACACGTACTACTTCCTGGCCAGCGCCATCGGGAAGAATGAGAAGGCCAGAAAGCGCTACCTGTGGTGGGGCAAGTACCTCACGCAGCTGCAGATGGCGCAGTTCATCACCATGCTGTGCCAGGTGTGCTGCCACCGTCTGCTCAGCCCCCTGTCAGTCTGATCTGTAGTTCCATGATGCACTGCAGGCGACTCGCATGCTGTTGCCGGTCGTGGCTCCTGTTCGAGCCATCCGGCCTTCCTGGATGCCGTTTTGGTCTGGCAGGGAATACCACAGCAGTGCACATTACCATCTTGTGTGTGTGTGTGTGTGTGTGTGTGTGTGTGTGTGTGTGTGTGTGTGTGTG
This sequence comes from Ulvella scutata, assembly GCA_032359135.1. NCBI lineage: Eukaryota > Viridiplantae > Chlorophyta > Ulvophyceae > Ulvales > Ulvellaceae > Ulvella > Ulvella scutata. The sequence continues at coordinate 45,388 of JAUMHD010031640.1, read as the reverse complement.
TGTGTGTGTGTGTGTGTGCGCGCGCGTGCGTGCCTGCGCGTGCCTGCGCGTGCCTGCGTGTGTGTGTGTTCGGATCAGCATCTAGTGCCTGAGTATGTAATGCAAAGGTGGGTGCCTTGCCTGCGATCAACTGTTGGTGCCCAAAGGAAGCAACCATCTGAGGCAATCGCCGGGTAACAGTGGCGCACAAGTGCAGTGCACACCCCCTGACTCCTAAACAGCACTATGAACAAACGTGTCAAAGCAACTAGAAGCCGACGTCAACGAGCACCACCGTGTAGGCGGTGTACGATCTCAAGTACAAGCGATACAACATGTTCATGGCGCAGCTGATGATCATATACATGCTCTCTCTGTTGGCCCTCTTCGGCCACTTCTATGTCACCAAGTACTCCCAACCGTCCAAGGGCATGAAGATCAACACGGCTGGCAGCAGGCCCAGCAAGGTGGGCGGCAACGTCCTGGATGGGGAGATTTCTCCAGACGCAGGGATGAAGATCAAGAGTGGATAACAGAGAGGCTGCAGACCCCTGCCCACGCGCTACTTTGAATCCAGCCTTGTGGGCAGAATAGAGGGTATGTGTGAGTATGCGTGCATACTTTTTTAGAGTATCCTAGACAGGGATACAGACTCAGATCGCAGGGCCAGGCGGAAACATGTTTCACGCAGAGCTTTTGGACGTCTGCTCGTCTCGGTGAAGCGGTGCACAGTCATTACTGTTGGAAACTGTGTGAATAGAGTACAATTTGAGCAAGCTGTGCAGCGTACAAGGACAGGGGTAGCCTGGCGAGGCGCATTGTGGCTTGGGTGACTTGTGGAGGTGCTCTGGGCGTGTGCCCTTCATGACACCGTCAGGCGCGGATGGGGCGCCCATCTTCTCGAGTCGAGTTTGTGCTTGTTATTGCTGAAACTGATGTTCTGCTTTGGTATTGCAGACGTCTCAGGTGCCTGGGCGTGGCCTGGATCGTTGGGTGATCCATGCTCGCACTTTGCTGACTGATATGAGTAGTGTCATTTACATCGATAGTGGCTCGGTATACAAGCACACAAAGTGCATGGGCCTGGAAGCAGCTGCAGCAAGGCAAAATCAGCAAGCACAAACACAATATGGGCTCTACCACGCCCACCGGAAAAAGAAGCATCCAGCGCCACAGCGAAAGCACCGAGCCAGAGCAAGCGGAGCAAACAACCAGCGCACAAAGATATAGCGCCAAACACCTACACACAAGTGGCAAACGTCAGCACCGCAACAGGGAGACAGCACAGGACCGGCTGCCGGATGCCGCGGGTGATGCATCACCGGGGGTGGCCCCAACCCGGCTTGACCGCGGAAGGGGGACACCCAAAAGGCACCAGGGCGGCGGGAGGAGGGGGGGGCTTGGGTGAAAGACTCCAGGGGCGAGATCGCGAAGCGGAGGGAGGGCCAGGGGGAGTGGCCGCGCAGATGGGCCTTCGCAGTGGCTGCCACTCACGAAGAATACATGCATAGTAATGACCTGCACCATCCAATGCACTGGAACGCGAAGCAGCATTGTGAATGGGGCCAGGCTGGTGCACACCAGGCCAGTGGTAGCACTGAGACAGATAGCCGGGCAGCTGTGACAACCAGCTGTTGTGGTTTCCAGTTTTACATAGATCAACTTCATAGCAACGGAGCATGACATGCCACCGAAGTACTTGCCAATAGAAGGGCGAGATGATAACTCATGCATACAGCACAAATACAATTCAACTGCGACCACACCTGGCACGTGCTGGCCGAGACAGCGGAAGTCGATTGGGAAGTCACTACAGCTAGCTGTCTGCGGGAAGGGCCCTGTTTTCACTGACAGGGGCCCTCAAGGACGCAGTCTGTGGGTGCGCCAACTGCAGGTGACCTCGATGGGCATGTAGTACTCGCCAGACTCTACTCTGGTGGGAAGCAAGAACGTACTACACTGCATTACATTGTGTGAAGCACAGAGTGTGCGAGAAATCCCCTTCTCATGCTAGATCTGTGTACTATGCATGTGCACCAACGAGCACTCTGTGGTCCCCACTAACAACAACTCTGCAGAAAACGTGCAGCGCGCTTACTGCTCTCTTGCCGCTCCACGCTATTTCAACAAAGTCGCTCATATTGTACGCAGGGCTTGGCTGACTACCAGCCGCTGACGCCAGTACTGCTGGCATGTTGTATCAGAGCCTCATGTGTAGCCCACTCGAAGCAAAACCCAATGCTCAGCTCCAGGCAGAGTCAGACAAGAACAGGGGCGTGCAGAATCATTGCATTATCTGCACAACACCCCAAAGCACGCATCCCTGTTGGGAACAGCAACAGCACCGTGAAGAGCGAGCAGAAGCTGTCAGGACAGGTGTTGATGTTGCTGGCTGCCACACTGTTCCGATGCACCGGCCCCCTGGCGCTGCCCCACCTGCCCATTCGCACACGCATTCCCTGAAGCGCCATTCACGTCTCTACGTCGAGCCCGGTAGTACCTCTCATGGCCCAGGTCTGTGGCAGAGTAGCCTGGAACATCCACGCGAAGGCGTCTGCGGCCGTCTGGTGTTGGCCCTTGTAGCCGCGCGGCGTTCCCGGTCATGCGTGACATCGCGTACACTGAACCGCCTGCAGCCGCAGTGACCAGCACACAGAACGTCGTCATCACAGAGGCTGCGCCGATGACGCAGAGCACGAAGAATACGCAGCTTTCATACTGCACAGCATGCCTGAGGTTAGAGCTTGCAGCACTGAGAGCGCATAGCCTAGCTCAGGCATTTCCTGCAAGGAGGCAGCGCTAGGATGCAAACCAGGATGTACACAGATTCGTAGAAGTACGCGGTACTGTTCTTCTAGCATGCTGTAGTGAACTGCCTGAGAAGTGCACGAGCGATGAGCTCCATGCTTCAGGTGCACGGGGAGTGTGGGGTGGGGGGGGGAGGGGGGGGGAAAGAGCACACCCAGGTGGCTCCATACGTCCATATGTAGCTGGGTAGGGTGTACACGAAGATCCAGAACATGAAGAACATAGCGAAGGAGACATTGAGGACGAGGTACAGCGCCAGGCGCAACAGCATGTCCATGAGCTCCAGGTCTCGGTTGAATACAATGGCGATGAGGCCGTCTATGAATGTATTTCTGCGGCCCACAATCTTGGCCTTTTCAAATGACGACCTGCAGCCCCGACTGTTTCAGCCTCGCACAAGGAGCTTCTTATGATGTATGTAAACATGCGCAAACAGACGGACGAAACATACTCAATTGGAGCCTTTTCATTTCCATCGCTCTGATGGGACACATGCAGAGAATATGTGCATTTCTACGTGTCTCTGGTGTGCAGATCCATGTAAGAGTGAGCCAGAGAGCCTGGGCACTGCATACCAGAATCTAGACTTTGCTTCGTCTATACCATGAGATGAGAAGAGGCCCAGTTGCTTGTTCGCCTTCCTCTGCTTGTTCAGGAGCTTGGACTGGGCTTCAGTGACTCGCTCTTGCAGGCTGTCTCGTCTCTCCCGGAACTTCGCAATAACCTTCTTCTGCTCTTGTGATGCGAACCATGGCAGGAATCCCTGCTTGTCATGGCAATAGCTCAATACTGGCTCATGAGGTGGAACACCGTAGTGGAGGTGCAACTTTCACATCAAGATGAATGATGTAAACAGACGCTTTGTCTGTTGTGACTCCCACAGTATTCCCCGCCACTGGAGACATTGTCAGAACCAAATGACCCCAAACCTACAACGTTGGTGCACAGGGAATATTTAGGGACCGTGATCAGATATAGCGACACCAAGTGGAGAGCATCTCGAACTAACGCACAGGTCAGGTCTAAAGGAACTTGACATCGTACCGCTTCATTTCTGTAGGCAAAATCTGCAGTAAAATATTCATGCTCTGCCTCGCCAAGCTGCTTCTCAGCTGCTTCAACATCGAACATTCGCTGCTCAAACCTTGCCATCTTGTCCGGAGTGATGGGTACGGGTGCAGGCAACACAAAGACCACCAGCATTCCTACAATCCACAGCGCAGTAGCTGCACCGAACCACCTGTTGTGCAGGATGAGTCGACGCATAGCAGTGAGAACATGTCTCGGGGCTGCATTCTGCAGCTGCATGTGCTCAAAAGTGTCATCCAGTGGCATGACTCTTCACTATGGACACAAATGTAGAAGCTGAATATTCCGTCGGGCTGCTGCGATGCGGGTCGTGCTAAGAGCGAGTGCTGTGTAGCGCACGGTATGTGGACAGGCACACAACTCCTACGCGAGCTCCTCCCGAAACGATCTACAACAGCACACAATAGCTTTGCCGAGCCCTAAGTTGCATATATCTGGCCGCACATGCCAGCATCGGTACGTGGACCAAATTAAACCGTTCTTCAAGCGAGGTGGCAGGTGGTCGCTGCACTACCAAGCACCGCCTGCAACAAAAGGACAGGTCGAAGCATAATCACGATTTTGTACCGTTTCCAACTGCAACGCAAGGCTTCGTTGCCATGGAGTCAACGCAACTCAAGTGCATGCACACTGGTTCTCCATGCATGCGGATGTTCTAACCATGGCTTGCAATTGCGCGCCAGGTCCGGTGGATTGGTGCCAGTGCGCCAGATGTTGAGCCAGGCGTGGAGGCAAGGTTCTGCGCGCGTCATACTGTCAGAACCCGATCAGAAATGTCAGTGTTACCTGTGGGGACGTTTCGCGGGGATATATAGCACAGTCAGGCACTCAGCACCCATCAGCGCATCAGGGAAGTGCGTATGCAACAGGGCGCTAACACGTTGGCGCAGAGGGCAAGCATGATGCAAGGCGAATGGGTGCCGTTGGGTATGGGCGGCAGGGGGCTGAGTGGCAGTGCGGAAGAAGAACCGCAGCAAAGCACAGATCTGCGAGTGCTTTGCATCTCACATATGCAAATGTGAGATTGCATATTCACAATCTCATGAATGTGCAATCTTCATGACATCGGCGAAGGCCTTCGCGAAGGACGGCGTTCTGCCATCATGCTGCAACAGCACAAGTACTCAAGCACGGTGCAGAAGCCAGGGAGGCAGTTGACGCGAGCTGTAGCCACAGGAGGAGGGCTGGAGTACAAGCTTGTAAGCGTAAAGGCACGGGCCAGGAGACCGTCGAGGAGGCACACAAGGGATGCTCCGCGGGAAAAGAGGGTTGGAGTGCACAGATAGTGTAGTGGGTCAAACCGGGTGCCGCTGCCCCCCCCCCCCCCCCCTGCGTAGCAGCTGGGTACCAATCATCGTATAAGCGCCGCCGTTTAAGCGCCGGGCAGCTCCCCAGGCTGGGGAGCCATCTTTACAGCTTGAGAGACAGTGAAAGTCTGGGAGGGAACGTAGGGCAACACTGCAGTAGCGGAGAGGAGCTGAGATCTGGGGAGTGGGGAACCGAGTGGACGCTGGGACTACTAAGAATGCAAAGTATCCATGCACATTGCACTCACAAGCGTGTGCACAGCACATCACAGTAACGTGCATTTCCAAGCACTGCGGAATTGCGCTCCACACCCACCTGCGAAGCGCTGCGTACAGTAAGGCAGGTGATGTGCCATCTGAACTAGTAGTGGAGTGCTACTAGCACAAGTTGGATGGCAAAGCACCCCGCAGCCGCGGCCGCCTTGCCCAGCTCTTGCGCAAATTACTGTGCACTGTCATGTTAGGGGTTTCTGGTGTTCCCCCCCAAAGCTCATTTGTGCCAGGCCGGCTTACAAGGCGTGTGGACAGAACTGCAAACCTAGCCAGGGAAAGTGTGGCTCTGGGGGCCAGTATATGTTTGCCATCTGCTTGCCTTGCCTCTCTGATACCTGATATGTTCTCATGGCTATATGACCTCAACATCAGTGTCCACTGACAAGGCCTGCTGGAGATTGATGACCGAGTGCTGCGCTGAGAAAATCTAGAGAGCCTGGCAGGGGTGTTCGAGCCCTTTCTGGAAGAGAAATTTGGGCTTACGCTAATGCAGTCGCGGCGCAGGTGTGTGCATTTCCCCAGCATGCACAAGGCCTGCAACCCCTGTCATTGAGTCTCACCTGCAATGTTCTGGAAGGTTCCTGTACTCAGGTCAAGCCATGCATCTAACTGCTCTGATATATGGTTGGTACAAACGTCGAGCGCTTCTGAGCTCATCCCTCAGTGGTCATATGGAGTCTGGCTCGTTGACTCCCTGAAGGTTTAATTTGGAAGATTAGTAGCTGTTCTGGACTGTAACGTGCAGCCACAATTTTGCGTCGATTCACATGTCTCAGGGTCGTGTTCTGGCTCCACCCACCTTGCCACCCTCACACCATCCCACACCGTGCGAGAGTTGTATTGTGCAAAGAATGGTGGAACAGCCTGCAACCTTTGTTCCAAGAATCCAACCTCACCCCTCGCACCAACACTCACCCCCCCCCCCCCCCCGCCGCCCCCAGCCATCCAGTGCTACAATTTGTTTACAATGCGATCGCCAACCTTGCACTTACTTGACTGACACCCCGAACCATAATCACCACAACCATGTACAAACATGATCAACAACCGAAAAATCGTGAGCGGCCAGACCCAATGCAGTACTGCACCCCCCAAACACAGCAGGAAAGCAGCAGGGATAGATGCTGGCCATACTTCCTAAACGCCGGCTCGCAGCTACACGCAGCTACCTGTGTCTCTTAATCATCTATCAATCTATCGCCTACTGTACATGCACACCAGCCCAAACCGCCTCCACCTTCAGTGCTGCAGCCTGCGCTGGTGCAGTGTGTTATCGCAGTATGTTTGCAGCCTGCCTAACACCGAACCATTCTGAGCAGTCTGCTCCAGTGGTGCATGCGCAGCAGGCATGCCGGTGCCGCGCGTAGGAGGCCGCCTCTGGCGCCCGGCAACTCTTGTGAGCCCAACTGCAAAACTCAGTCATGGAGTTCATCGAGCGCTGTCTAGAGACTGCAGAGCGCATCATGTGCGAGGGGTCACGTTCAAAGGGTGCGATTCTCTTGCGAACAGTTCCAAGAGCGGCCACCCCGCTCACTTCACTTCAATGACCGCCACAGCCTCCGCCACGCTGCACACCCCCTGCACACCTGGTGGCGGTGCACACCACAGGCATGCCGTGCCATCCCTGCGCAAGCCGAGCGGCAAAAAGCCGCAGAAAGTTCTACAGTGCACAGCACTAATGCGACGCCTTTTTGCTGCTCTTTGTAGAGTCCACAGCAGCCCTGGGCAGCATGCCTTCCAGGCCCTGAGGGTGGATGCAGTGGTCGTCCAGGCCCACTTGGTTGCAGGGCGAGAAGAAGTTTTCAACCTCCTCCCCGGTGCCCGGCAGGAACTTGCGCGCGAACAGCACGCACTGGCCTTGCAGTGTGGTGTGCTCCCAAACCTCCGACAGAGGAGCTGTGGCGTTGTCGCCTGTGGGCACGTGGTCGCGGGCACTTGAGAAGAGCTTGCCAGCCGAGCGGTACACAGTCAGCGCTTGCGAGTCGCAGTGGGTCTGCCGCACCATCTGCACATCACGCCGTGCGCATGAGCGGCCTCGTGCATGCATATGGAAGCAGGGCGAAAACGTTCTAGTGTTGCAATGCACAGCTGCTGCCAGTGCATGGCTTTGGCGGTACCGGGCATAGGGGCGCGCTGCGGAAGCATGTGCCCACTCGAGGAAGCTATGCACAGGGGCGGCGTTGGAATATACATACATACATACATTGCGCGTTTCAGGCTGTGTGCACCCACATGAGGTGAGGGCTGGGTGAAGTGCCTGTGCAGACTGTGGAAGATGCGGGGATTGCTTGTGGTTGATGACCGGGCACACTGCGCTCAAGCAGAGACAGAGAGAACGTCGAGGTCGCGCATGACGGCTGCCTGGATCGGTCATGCCAGGCATGCTTGCGGTGAATCTGTGCACTGCAAGGCCGAGCTGAAATGTGTTGCTGTCCACTACTTAAAGAGACAGCAGTAAATCATTTTTTTCACACTCTGCAGCATCTGCAGCTGCCTGCTCTAGTGGGCAACGCTGTCCCCAACACAAAGCAGCAGAGTCTCCAGAAGTGCGGGGAGGGCAGGGGCGCACCCGCCGGATGAAGTCAGGGTCCACCTGCAGCATCAGCTGCGAGTACACGCCCGGGTGGCCACCGTTGTTAGCGCGCGACCAGTCCACATGCGACGAGAACGCCTCAGTCTGCCACTCCTGCCCTTTGATCCCGTAAAAGTTCATCATTGACTTCACCATGCACTCGTCGCTCACAATGTTGACAACCCGGGAGGCGGCGCCAGGGAATATGTGGAACAGAAAGTCCATCTGCTGGTCCATCGACCAGTGCTCCCAGGGGTCTCGGGAAGGGTTGGCGTTGCACCAGGCGCAGAACGGCAGCGGCCAGTCGATGTTGTAGGGCTTGTCGATGGTCTTGTTGATGCTCACGCGCTCCCGCAGGAGGTCGTAGATCGAGATGCCCCGCTTCATCGAGGTACGGTCTGCATGCATGCTGGGACTGTTGGTTTCATTGCGAGGTGGCACCAGACGTGGTGTGGCCAGAGGCGGCACCGTCACCCTCCCCCTACCCCAACCGGCGCTGCATATCACTGTGCAGGGCCTCTGAATGCTGCACCCAGACCAATAGAAGCGTCTACTGTTGCGTTTTGGGCCCCCAGAACCCCCGCGACAGTTGCATTGCCGCCCAAGCAAGTGCTCGAAAGCTAGGCACATCGCATATACATGCATGTGACATCTCAGTCTGGGCTACACGCTGTGCCCCAGATGTAGACAACCCTGCTGCACTTATTCCTTGATCTGGACAGAGCTTGATCTGGACAGAGGACGACATGACTGGACCTACATATGTAGGTCCAGGTGTGTCACATATGTGAGGCACGTGACGCGGCATCGCATGCAGAGCGGGGGAGGCACACGTGAGAAGATTCCAGACCGCTGTGTGAGGCGGCCCTGCACATACTCGCTGGCCTTGTTGTGCCGCAGCATGATGTCCTCGCGCTTCTCCTGCTCCTGCTTGTCGTCCGACTCAGCCTGAGCCTCCAACCGCTTCATCTCCCTCTCCATCACGGCGGACTTCATGACGTTGCCGCCCAGCCGCACCGCCTGCCGCCTCGCACGCGCCATCTCCAGGCCCTCCGGCGCCAACAGCTTCCTGCCGTGCTCAGGCCCCCCCTCCGCCTCCGCTGCAGCGCTTAGAAGATCTGCCAGCTCAAGGTCGACGTCCTCATCGTCCTCCGGCACAGTCAGCAGCCGCGCAAGGAGCCGGCGCGTGTCGGCGTGCGAGCCCCAGATGCGCTCGCGCTCTGCTGTGTCTTCATCTGTACTCAACTCCTCCAGAGACCCAACCCGTTCTGACTCTTGAGTTGTAGCAGAGTCGCTTGATCCGGACAGGGACCACACAGGGGCTGCTGGGAGAGTCTTTTGGCTCCACTTGGACACATCGAAAGGCATGTAGGCCCAGGTGGGAGGCTGGATCTTCAACTCCCGCCGGTACGAGTCCAGCGCGGCCTTTTGCACTGGCGTGAGTGTATCGAGCGGGGACGTCGGCGCCTCTGGGGCGCTCTGGGCACGGTTACGTGAGAAGATGGATCTCAGCCCTGAGGCCCAGAAGGGCACCGCTTCTCTGGAAATGCTGGGCTTGACAGCCTTCTGTGACGTGTCCCTGGGATCTGGAAGCATGCCATCCAGCAGCTCACCTTGGGTGAACGTGGGGGGGAGGGCGTTGTTGCGCCGCAGCTGCATGGCTGCGTGCCTTGTGCGCAGGTTCACACCCCGCTGAACCAGCTTCTCGAGCTCGGGGAAGATCTGCTTGGCTTCTTCTATGAAGCGGCAGCGCCACCGGCTCCCCGCAAACGTCGCAAACCATGGCTCCACGATGCGGTCGTGCACTGCTGCTACTGCAGCTGATCGCGTCAGGGACACCCACTGTGTTGTCTTTGTGAAGTGGTCCTTTGTGAATGGGTGAACGAACATTAGAGGGCTCACTGCGGATGACTCCTGCAAGCGTTCCAGACGATATTCTACCAAGCTCTAGAGTGTTGGCACAATGTAGATGTGCAGACGATGCCAGCATACATTGTGGTGCCAAATTAGAGCTTTCGTTTCACAGAGCACACAATCCTGGTTTCTATCACGCTGGCATACTGTTGCACGACACGCATGCAAGCCTGCGCAGTGTCGAGCGCGCTCGAGCGGAAAGTGCACTGTTTGTGCACACTGTCGCAACAGCAAGCCAGCTCAATACAACTAGTTGAGCCAGCTCATTGTTCCTTCGCCCCCAACCCATCCAGAAGCGGATATGCCAACTATGGATAACATTTCTGCTTTGCTGCATGAACTGGCAGCTTCTCAGCTCACTGCAGATAGAACAGGGTTACATACCGAGTCCACATGGAGCAGCTCCTCAAACGAGTACGTTGGCCCTATTCGGCTCTTATGGCTGATCATTAGCTGCAAATACATCGCTCCTGCGTTGTAGAGTGGAGCGTCCGCTTCGGAAATCACCGCAAAACGGGCGTTGGCCACTGTTTCATCGTGGAGCGCTGCTTCAAGCAGCAGCAGAGAAAGCATGCCCAGAGAATGCCGGAACCGCTCTGCAGCGATACTGGGAGTAATCTCTCGACCATAAAACAAGCTTGATTCTGGGTAGCTGTCAAACTCAGGTGGAACGTGCACGTAAACCGAATAAAGCTCCTGTGCAGCGTATACCGGATGTGGCACGGCGTCCAAGTTTCTAAGTTTTGCACCTCGTCGGGGAAGGGGTACATTGGGATCTGTTTCTTCCCAAGAACTTTCCAACATCTCCGCTGCTTCCTGCACTTTGCAATCTGCTCACACTGATCGTCAACAGACACCACAGCGCCGGGACTGGACAAACTGTAACATATTCTTTCTATACGGAAAATAATGAAACACAAAAAAATCACAACGAAGTCAACGTGCGGCAGCTGTGCGTTCGCAATCTTCCAACCAAACGCCACTACCTGGCCAGACTCCTGGACGCACCTTGATGACGGCATTATCAGCACAAATTTGATTCTGTAGGATTTGATTGGGCGTGAAGTGTCCCGCCTCGCGTAACCGCCTCTTGACGCCCTCGACTCGCTCGTCCTCCATCACCTCTTTCCACTGCTGATCCGAGAGTGCAGGAGGACGCAGACCTTTCACACTACTCAGGAAGTTAATCCATACCGGTTCAAGTGGCATCTCGCCCCGGCTAGCAAACAGCAGGGCTACCCGAGGCGTCTGGCCAACACGACCTTTCGCAGCGTCACCATGAGCCGGCAGGATGGCTCCAGCCAACAGCAACGCCAAGACAAGCACAAACATGCTACGCAACCTCTTATGGCACCAGTGACGAGTCACGCTGTCTTGTTGACGGGTATCCCCGTTCCTTCATTGAACTACACTACTAACACAGTTGCCAAGCACACTGAATTGATGAGATCCGGAATAGCCTACACCCGAGCATTTACAGAAAGAGGGACGTGCTCGCAGAGCCATAGCCGGTGTGCATGCTGCATGGCGTGCGAGGCTTCATGAAGCTTCAATTCTCGCCTCGGCGAAGCATGCGCGTGGCCGTGTGCACTTCATTATTGCACAATTACGTCGCAAACGTTGCTGTAACAGAAAATGTCAGCATCGCAATGCTCGAGATTTCTTCTTCTGTCGTCCTTGCCTGGAAAGAACCGTGTGATGGCTTTGTGTGATGATAGATTGCTGCCACCGCGAAGTTGTGCACAGATTGTGAACAGCGGCTTGCACCAACTCATGAGCAGCTGATGATCCTCGACCACGTGACATTTTGTTTATAAGCCAACGTTGTTGTGACTCCTGGGGCACTGCTCGTGTGTATGTGCGGTGAATTAGTGTGATAGCCCTCCATTCGGATTGCAGCATCAGGACTTTTCTTCACAAACAGCTCGCCCAACAATCAGTGTTTTTAGTCGTTTGCATGCAGATGGCCAGGGACAAAGCTGCCGTGGTCTGGTTGCACGGGATAAGTCATCACAGAAAGGCATTCTGAGAGCTTGTATCCTGCCTGAGGGCACAGGATTAGTGAAGTCACTTACAAGATCGATTCGAAATAATGCCACCAGCCTCGCTCGAATGGCACAGCAGCACCATCACAGACGCCTATTCCAGATCTCTTGGCCAAACTATGCAGGAAAGTGTCACAGAATGCACCACTGCGCTACGGCCACGGCCTAGACCTGCACAGCCACTGATCACCATGGACAACATCAGGAGAACGGGGTACCGCAGCAGCTTTCCAACCTTAACAGGGTTCCAAGCAACCTTCCAAGCAACCTTCACCACAGGAGCATAGATCTCCAGACGCCGGGACTTCTCGTGGCCCAGCAGGCTGCAGCTGTCGCATCCTGCCACCCTGGCATGCATGCTAGCTGAACACACAAACGTATCAGGTGGCAAGCAACTCAGGGGTGGGCGGCGTCAGAGCAGGCGGTTCAGAAGTGCTCCTTAGGCAGTCACTTTGGGGCAGGTGTCGCTTGAGGGCAGACGTAAAGGCATCAGGCAGCTCCTGAACTCCTTGCAGCAGCTGCGTCGGTCACTGGTCAGTTGGCGCCGTGCAGGATGAATGCAGCACCGCACGTGCGCGCGGTGGCAGCACTCTAAGCTCGCATGCTACTCCACAGAAACATTCGGGCTTTCAAAACTCTCATGAATCTGAGAATCGAGAGCACCAAGCCACTGCATCTGAGTAGGACAGGCTCTCTGCCGCTGCCTTTGGCAAACCGGGAAGGCGGTGGAGAGGCAGGGAGGCTCTGTCGCCACTGCCAGCATGCCGCCCTATGCCGGCCCGCGTCACAGCCATCACCAGCATGCCCCGCACCAGAGGGGGATCCAAATGCCTCATCCGAACGTTATCAGCCCACACGGGGCCTGAGCGGAGCAGCCCTCAGTGCTTGCAGGTGGCAGGTTGTACGGCTGCCCAGTGATCCTACACCCCTCCTCTACCTGCTGTGTCCATTGACTGTCACCCATATAACCGGCAACTGAGCAATATGGTAGAGCTGCCAGGTGTGGGTGGGGCACTGCTCCCCCCTCCACCCCCCCCCCCTCCAAGGCACCCTGCCCTCCACGCCCTCACTGGATGGTAGCTGGCACAGATGGAAGCTTCATGCCGGAGTGCTGCAGCAGCTAAGAAGGAACATTGGTGGAAAGATAGTAAAGAGCTAGCACAGATAAAAAGAGAACAGGCAGACAGGAAAGGGGGGAATGAAATAAGGAGGGGGGCAGGTGCTAGGCACCTCCAGCAGAACTCGCAATGTTCTTTCCAATGAGCTTCACCTCGGAGCAGCACTTGTGAGCATGGAAAGCAGGGCACAGGCCTCTCAAGACAGGTCTGGCTGTCCGATGGAGGTCTTGAGCCAGTTCCAGTTGCGGCCGGTGGTGTTCACCTCCCTGGTCTCTTCAATCACTGCGGGAATGGGCAGGTATGCATGCTTCGTGTTCACCGCGCCAGTGGTGAGTCCTGCAGAAGACATCTCTTGTGGATCAGGAGGCACAACAGGCAGACGGAGGCGACACGCCACGCAACCGCACTGCAGCAGCAGCCCGGTTCTGTTGTGACAGATGTGTATGGCAGCTTTGCGGCGGCTTAGAACTGGCACGGCACACCCTCATGCCGCGGCTCCGTGCCGCCTCTTTGGTGGCGCTGGCATTGTGCATGATATGTGCGTTGTGCGCAGGCTCTTGGGGTGTGCTTCGGGGGGCATTCAAGCGTCGTTGGTGCAGATGTCGGTGGCTACAGGTGCACCACTGAAAAGCGCGCAAAGCAGGTGCACGTGGCCAGGGAGCAGCAGTTATTCCATGTCGGCTGCTCCAAGCTAGCTACCCTCTCCCCCCCTGTTTCTAGCTACGCTGCTGATGAGCAGGCTCCGCCATGAGCCGACCAAGTCAGCGCAATTGCAATGCATGCTGCTGCGGCTGCACCTCGATGCTGGTGGTGGAGGCTGCGCACCCACGCGGCCACTCTTGCCACCGTTTCTTATGACAGTTCCAACAACAGAAGCCGGGCCAGCGCACCTGTGAGGCCAGCAAAGGCTGCGTGAACTGCGTTCTGGCCCAGAATTGTACAGTAGACGTGGTCTGATGGGATGGCGGGGATGGCTCTCACCATGTAGGTGGGGTCGATGTACTTGAGGTCCACAGGCTCGCGCACATCGTCAAAGTGGGACTTGATTCGGCCTGCCAGATGCTTGCCGATATCTGCCAACACAGGGTTGCCACTCGCGTCGGTTTGCTTCCTGGAGGACACCTCCTCTATCAGATCCTGCAACTAGGGAACTGTTACCCTTTCGCACAACTCCTCCTATGCGCAACCGTTCCTCTGGTCTATGCATGCAGTTGCTTGCAAGATGCAGCCTCTAAACGCTCTGGAGGAGATCAGCTGCAAGCGCGTGTCTGGCTGCTGAGTTTCTTCCCATTTACTGCCGTTTCTGTTGTGTTGAAGCCATCAGCAGGCATGCACTCTGGCTGCAGCAGCGCAAGCAGGCGCACCTGCCCAGCACCTTCTGCGACGCAGATAACGCAGTGGCCTTTGCGAGCAATGACTCTGTCAACATGTTCCAGCAGCTTGGGCAGCTTGAAGTCGATCTCAGGTATGAGGCAGATGTCCACCACGCCCGACGCCATGCTCGCCATCATCGCGATGAACCCTGACTGCCTGCCCATCACGTGCACCAGCCCCACTCCCCTGCATGCATGTTGCGTGCCATAAGAAGAGAGAAGAGTCGCAAACATGCGTGCCTTCGCGTTCTGCTGCAGATGAGAGTGAGGGTAAGCTTTGACACTATTAGGTGACGCTCTGTCTTAATTTGAAGCCGGATTCTATTCATTTCATGGTTAAAGGCAGCTGAGCTGATGCTGCAGGTTGGCCGGGGTGGAGGCATTGCCTCAAATATTGCTGCGTAGGCCAGATAGCAATGCATGCACAGCGCTTGTGAGGGGGAGGCTATGGTTTGTATGGCTGGGCCCCCGCCTTGGGCAAACGCCAGCGAGGTGGGGCTCTTCATGGACCGTGCAGGCCATGAAGCGGTTGCTTGAACTAATCGCTTTGTGCTGAGGTCACCGGAGCAGGCTGCTCAGTGAGGAGGGCTGCGAAGCTTCTAGAGCATGCTGCTCCGTGGCACTATATATATATATATATATATATATATCCAAAGCAAAGGGTGGAGAGTGTGGGGGAGTGCACCTGTAGGCACTCGTGGCTTCCACCTTGCCAGCGAGCAGCGCCTTCTTGGCCTCAGCCACTGCCGTCTCGAATCCAAAGCAGCGATCGATGAGCAGGATGTCGTTGTCGATGGACTTGGGCACCCCCACCACGCAGCATTTCACGGCCTGTGCGCGGCACTCCATGTCGATCGCGTTTGCCGCCGCATTGCCTCCTGCACTGGCCCCCGCATCAGCACGCCACACACGCTGTGATAGTGTTTTGAAAGTTTCAAAGATGCCTGATCCAGATGGCTGCGTTATGAATCGCACTCGCACTGCGGGATGTGCATGTGGCTGATGCGAGGGCTTGGCTTACAGGCAAAGCAGTCGATGAAACATCAACAGGCAACCCTGATGAGGGGCCCTTGTATTCCCCAACAACAGTATGCTGAGCCAGTGCACAGGCCGTGGGAGCAGTTGTGAGGATGCTGGGGGAGACAGCAAGGGAGGGGGGGAGGGGGGGGGGTCGGTACCGTTGCCGCCGATGACAAAGATCATGTCCAGGCCCCACAGCTTGATGCGGTGCACGATCTCCTTGATGTTGGCTCCCCCGCGGCTTGTGCCGAGAATGGTGCCCCCGCTGAGATGGATGCCCTCCACCTTCTTCCTGGTTAATGAGATCGGCTTCCTGTCCGAGTCATAGAAACCCCTCAAGCCATACCTGCAGTGGCGTGTGTCGCAGATCACCGCACGGAGTCTGAGGGTTGGTTGACGAGGGCGGGAACAAGAACGCACGCACGCAGGCAGTGGTGGTGCAGTGGGTCACCTGCAAGAACTGTGCAGCAGCAGGAGTGTTGAGGTAGCAGTGCTGTGTGGCGCTGACAGAGCGCCGGGCAGGTACGCAGTGTTGGGGTGCCAGCTGCCTGTTCAAGGACCCTGGCCAAGCGGCAACTGCCCGAGACAGAGTGTGTGATCACCGCTTGAACCCTACCCCGACGTAAAAGCGCGTACATGCATTAGCAGAAGCGACAGACAGAAGCGCCAACTGTGGTGAGCACCAATTTCACGGCGCTGGCTGCGGGTTCCTTGGCACCAAATATGTTCACTCAGCGGCCTGTGGCAGGTTAGTCGCGCACAGCATGTGGGGGCGCACATGATGCCGAGAATGTTCTCCTCGCGCACGCCGTACTCCAACAGCGTGAACACACAGTGCTGGATGACGTCATTCAGGCCGGGGCAGAGGCCCCCACACGTGACTATAGCGGCAGTGACGTCAGGGGGGTTGAAGTAGATGTGCTTGCGAGGGCCGGCGCGCGGCGCCCACTTGTTTACGCGCGCGCGGTCGATGTTCTGCTTGTCCAGGAACCCAGCCGACGTGGCGGATTCAAACTTTATGGTTTGCAGTGCGACGTAGTCTTGGTCTTGCACAAACCTGCAGGCTGCTGCTCGGTGGGTGGCGCCGCTGGCACTCGCCGCAACAGACCCGCGCAGTGGCGCAGGGGGCGGGTTGGAGACATGCATGCAGCGGTGCTGTTGAGGCCTGACGTTGGTGAGCTGTGCTCAGAAGCATACATATGCGTGTGGGTGTTGGCACTGGCGCCGCAGTGCTATGCCAAGTGCAGTGTCGTCATGCATGCAGAGTGTGGGACTACAAGGCGTCTCACCCCCGTTGTTGAGGTGTCCAAACCTGCCACAGTACCCCCCATCCCCAATCCCCTGGGCCATATAGTCAACAGGGGCCCAATAGAGTGCTGGCACTTGTTCCTCTCGGGCCCTTGGCTGCGTGGAGCGTAATATGCAGTGCTCTGCTCGGCGCGAGCGTGGCCCTCAGCTGCAAGCTGCAGCCGGTATGGGTGTACAGAAGTGTGCATCACGTGCGCTAGAGCCTTCAAATTATACTCTAGCTGATGCAGGTGAGAAGTAGCAGCGAGCTTTCTGCCTTATTTGCTTCCTCCATCAGGAGAATCACCTTCGCGTCGCCCAGCTGGGCTCTGCCGGGATTGCAACAGCATAAACTGCTTGATAGTTGGTCCTAATCAGATACATGGCTATTACATAATTGAGGGCTGCCGAGCGTCGTTAATGCTTCCCTGACAAGTCGTTTTGACTGCAGCTGTGTTCCGTTTTCAAATGCGTTCAAACCTGTGTTCTTAAGCTTCCTGTGTGCGAGTGCGCGGAACAGGTGCACGCGGAGTACAGAATACAACACTTGTTCATTGGAAATGTTTAACGGCTACTCAATCACATGGAGCGCCTGAGCGTGTCTTGAAGGCACACACCCTCCCCCATAGTTGTCCGTCTCAGCGAAAGGAGACTCCTGCGCCTTAAGATGATCACGTATGTGCTCGATCGCCATCACCGAGTCCGGCTCAACGTCAGAAGAGAATACTCCGCGTTCAGGTTGCGCCACGTTAGCCTTGATCGAGCCACGGCGCGACAGCATTTGCCCTACCCACTGAACAGGATCGAAGCGCTGAGCTCTAGCAAGGGGTACACTCACAGGCACACGCCTTCCATGACATACAGAAGATACCAGTGGAGATTTTCTCTGTGCTATGGACCTCTGTGCTATGGATGGATGTAGATGCCCCGCCATCGCGCCTGAGATTCCTTGTGCTTGCTTCAGAAATCGGTGTCCCTCAGAACACGAGTTTGGGCATGCCAAGCAGAGTCGCAGTCACGAGGCAACAATCTTTGAAAATAAATAAATAATTGTTGTTCGGATGCGGGATAACTTCCGCCAGCAAGCTGTACAAGAAATGTAGACAGTAGCCAGGTATTCAGTCATATACTGTCCAACAATCTATAGACATTTGGACTTACACAACGATGATACTGATGAACTTACGCGGACTCGACTGTTGATATTCCACATCACGCGAACGGCGGGCTTGCCCAGTTCGAACATACATCAGGTCGAAGCTGCCTCAAGAACGACACCAACGCCGTTGCGTAACCTCACGCACGTTGTCAAGACAGCATTGCTTCTACTTCAGTTTGCGTTGCTGTGCCGCACAGTTGGTGCGTCAGCAACTGTTGTTGTGCAACAGTGCCGACAGCCTGGCAGCAGTCAGCGTGAACTAGACACCAGGAACTATAATTGAACCTTTACATTGAAAGCCAAACCGCACTACTGCTGCGGTTACTTGTTTATGCATCGCTACTTGTTTATTGCTAAACGTTCATAGGACACAAAGTTCTACAACCGTCACAGTCTTGCATGGTGCACCGGCTAAACAACCCGTGGTCTAAAGGGACACAACAAGTTGTAAAAGGCGTCTTTCCTGAACAGAGGGCCCCCAGCGGCAGCCTTGTGCCCCAGTTGCTTCCACGCCACCCACTTGCCAACAACCGGGCCAATCTCATCCACCCCTGTGTAGTGAGGGTCAAGGATCAGGAAAGCCGCTGCTCCGGTGTCCGGCACCCACTCCACCCCCAGCAGCGTGTACGCCAGCACCCCGCCACCGATCATGATGGGCGTCCCCTCGGATTGAAAGTGCGCCGCGATGTCTCGCACTTTTGACGGCATCGCAGCTCCCGATGCGACTGAAATGACCCGATACTCGACAGCGAGCTCATGCTGCAGCACCATGCCTGCCTCTATCGCGCCCACCCACTGCTTAGACCCCACGAAGCTGGGCTCTTTATCCCCTAGGGATACTAGGCTCTCTTGAATCTCCCTGTACAGCACATCAGCAGTGGATGGTCGCAACTGCGTCTATGTGCGAGGTGCTCCACCACCACTCACTCTTTTATTCTGGCACTTTACTGCGATGTCCTTGTAGTAGCTTCTTCAGAAAAGGTGCACGCAAGCTACCGGGTACGTTGGCCTGCCCACCACAGGCTTACATGTTTTCGAGAAACAGCACAGTGCATATCACGAGGGCTATGTGATCAGATGCGTTCGCGGCGCCCCAGAAGACCCCCTGCAGGGAACTACACGGTCAAAACTTCCTGGAATTGAATGCGATATTCAATCACCTTAACGACGAGCTCTGGTGGCAGCAAGCCGCGCAACAGTGGTGGAGCAGTCGCGCCCCATAGCCTGGCACATCCATCTTGGTTTACGTGCGCAGCCCAGTTTGCATAGCGCAGCTCAGCAGGCCTCACACTGTGGAGAGCACAGCACATACGTTCTCATCCGTTCTCTTTGACAACACGTTTGCCCCCCAGGAATCTGAGAGGCAAGTACCGTGGACAGCAGGCAAGCATGTGGGAGGGGGGAGGGGGCGCGGCACCTATGGCAGGGCGGTGGCCGATCCGTGAAGGCCTGCTGGTGGAACCACGACCACACCGTCTGCAGGGACCGGTACGCACACCCCCACCCCACATCGTCGCACCCATCCTGCTTGTAGTGGTAGTACTCGTAGCTGCCTGCCACCTTCGCGGTGCGCACCTGGAATGTCTTGGACTTGCTCGCTAACGGGGAGGCCTGAGCGAGCAGATGCAGGTCCCTCAAGCGCGCCCCTGGCGCCCCCCCGCCAGCTGCAGGTGCTTCTGCAGCATGCATATTGCCGTGAGTGTGGCAGTGGAGAGGTGGCATTCTGGGTGGGGATCAGACAGATGCTGGGGGTGGAGCATGCATCTGATCGGCATCTAGAGCAGATCGGCATCTAGAGCATGCAGGCTAGACCTGGATGTGCGCCTGCTGGAGCTTACCAAACTTCAGCTGCTGGTGTAGTCTGAACAAGGGTGTCCGTGTGCTGCATAGCGTGGCCTTGTGCAGCATCTGCCTCCATTCAAGTAGCCTTTCCGTGCACTCATCAGCAGAAGCAGTGTTGCGAGGAGCTGGGTACAGCACTGCTAGCGGTACAGCATGCCCAGGCAACTGGAAATGAGCTATACAAGCGCCTCCTTCATTGCACCGCGATGTCCCTAGCATCATTTCGAGCTGTTGGGCTACTGCATGCAGCCTAGATCGAACTGCAGAAGCGACAGTTTCTTCCCTGATTCTTTCGTCGCCCTCTATGCTCGCAGCATCAGTAGAGCCTGGATCAGTGCAGCATACTTCCTGAGTGCTGGTGAGGGGTGTGGCACTGCCTGAAACGCGCAGCAGCGCCTGCAGAGAGAGCTTTATTTTCTCTGACTCATGAGTTGAATCAGGTGCCGCTGCAGACTCATGTGCAGAGGAGGCTCGCGTGCAGGGAACCGCAATCTCTATGCTTTGATGAGGGGATAGAGCTTGTACATGCTGGCTCTGGTCGAGCTGAACCGTACACTGCAGCAATAAATTCTCCTGATCCACGTCTACTTTGGTTTGGCCCTGCAAGGATGTGACGCTGAGCTGCAGCTCAGCAGATGCTGCCGTCAGAGGGGGGACATTGGGCAGAGAGCTCAGCTCTTCTATTCGCACATTTGAGCCGTTGCACAAACCACATAGCTTACTTTGTTTTACAAATAACTGTAATTTGCCGCTATTATCTCCATTCTTTGGGAGCTCGGGCTGCAAGCTCCCAACGACAGCGTCCAGGCCAATAGGAGCCCACACAACGGAGCCTGCACGATGTAAACCCCAGTCAGCGCCTGGTATAGGAAATTACTAGCACTTTGATGACAGGAGCAAGGTTACGTACGACTCACCAAGGCGCTGGGTCTCAACAGCAGTGAACACTTCAATTCTGTCTCTGTGCAGTGCTCGGCCGATCAGCAATACTGGCTCAGAACAGCGCTCCAGTAGCATCGCCTGTAGTTCAGAAGAGATGAAGACAGTGACAGTTGCCTCCATCGCGAAGTACAAGAGCGGAGTGCAAGACAACTCTTCTGCGAGGTGGCACCGATCTTGACAGGCTGCTACTGCGGTTCGCAAGTACTGTGCATAAAGCCGAGCGTGCAGGCCAGCTTCTTCCTTTCTGAATTTTTCTCCTGTTCTAAGTTGTCGTTCATCCAGCTTTGATGTGTGCGATCATGCACATTGTGGGAATGACATCGTGGGACAACGACTTGCACATTCCAGTCCAAACCAGACAAGGTACCATACGAAAGTTAGTATGGTTTGAGCTGAGCTGCTGTAATCGTTGCCCCTTGTCTGCTTACCCCTGTGAGAGTCAAGATTCACACCAAGAAGTATCCCTGTCATGCACGTATTAAACACTGACGTGCTCGTGGCAGCCAAACAGCAGTTACGCTAAGGCAAAGCACGCTGATTTGCGAAGGTTTATGTGCATGGCTTGAGTCCTGGGTACCTGTGATTCGCAGGCTGTGAATGGCCCTTCTGCATTGATCAGCACTGCAAGCTTCCATTCCACCTACCACTGGTCAGACTCTGCCGCTACAAGTCTGGAAAAGGGTCTGTGATATACTTTATCGCATATTTATGCTGCTTATGCAGCTTCCAGGCTCCAGGTCACTCTGCAGGCCTTCTGCTGGTGCTGTCAGGGCATGCATTCACAATGGCCTCGACCACCCTTCTGGCGAGAACTCGTGACTGAAACTATCTTTCGAGCAAGCAATTGATCATGGTGCGCTGAGTATCAAGTGGTGACTCTTACTGTGGTACTCCCCAGCATTGTCTGAGACTAACTGACGCAGTCCTTGCACTCGTTTCACCTCTAGGGGGGCAGTCCTAGTGCCAGGCCTTGTTGAACAACTAAAAATCAGTTGTGGTTTATATACGTTCATGGGCAAGCGAAAGCACTCAGGCTCAGGTACGTGATACGGATAGCCAAGGTGTCACCACTGCCCTGTAGTTTTTCACGGATAATGCAACACCTGTAGATTCGTGCAGGTAAACCAGGCGCAACTGAAGGTAAAGATGCGGGTTTTGTGTTTCCCCAACTGTCACAGAAGGATCCATGGTCGCTGGTGACCAAGCAACTGGTGCAAGACCGTCTTATAACAGTAAGCTGTTCGCGCACCCCATTGATTACCATTGCTGACGACACTAGCAACGTTTGCTTTTAGCTCAACATTCGTGTACTGTGAATTGCAGATCCAAGGAGTGCTTGGTAGCGCGGAGTGCACCCAGCTAATAAACGCTGCAGAGCAGCACACTTTCAAGCACCAGGGCAGCAGAGGTGCCGCTCACGGAGAGGTAAGCCTGTCAAATGCACGAATTTGCGTTTTCATGATGATAACGCACACTATTTATCGGGAGGGGGGCATGTCCCAATCGGGAAACGCAGGTGTCAGCAGTACATGCAACGACCCAGCAAGACGTCTTTGACTGCATGACAATACATCTTCTGCCATGCAAGCCGTATTGAACGGCTTATATTCTCACGAACAAGTGGGGGGTTGTACTCTGCAGGCATATCGTGATAATCACCGAATTGCGTTGCAAGACTGTCAGTTCGCATGCCAACTTTGGGAAAGGTGCGGTTTGAGTGCTGTAGCCGAGGCACTAAAGTTTGACGGATGTGCAGCAGTGGGACTCAACCCCAACATCCGAATATATAGGTGTGATGCCATACGCTGGTGCAGGCCACCAGAATGAGTCCTCAGCTTGCCTGGCCCTGCCCTGTTATCCTCTTCTTCGTCTGGAAGATGTGCCCAATCCTGCTCAGACGTCCCCGTACCGTGTACCCTTCGTTTCCTCGTTGGATTCAAGGAAAACGTTCGGTCGATTGTTGGATGCGAATTAGTGCCAGTCCTCTAGTATGCTGGTGAGTCACCGGTGGCGACCTGACACCACGCCACACATCCTTCAAGATCAGCCTACCTCCTTATAATCCATTGCCATCATCTCTGTTCCTGATGATCGCTTACATTCAACTCGCCGAGGTTGTAGGGTGTGAGAGAATTACATGCATGCACACTTCCTCCAACCCTGCTGCATGGTGTGGTGCACCAAATTTCAAGTCGCGTCATGTGCTCTGCCACCTCTCAGTGTCTCAGCTGCTGCACAGGCTCAGCTTTGGGATTCTGGTGGCTGTCCCCTTGTATTTCACTTGATTTCCTATTGTGTGGCCATGATGTGGTGCTTGGGTCGAAGCTCATTGCACAGTCCCCGCACAAAAGTCAATTCAAGTTGTAGTTCGTTCTCATTGTTCGAATCATGATCAGCCAAAGCCACCACACCCGTGATGCAGTGCCCGCCAGCATCAACTCATGTCGTTCTGCTGCTGCAGATACTCAGGGGGGCAGCGGTTTGGAAGGCACGTGGATGGCAGCAACACTTTACAAGATGGGCGAGTGACTGGATACACACTGCTGATATATTTGAACGGTAATGGTCAGAGGAAGGGCAAGGGCGGCACTAAAGCGCCTGCAGGGTCTGGCTTGCTAGGTGGCGAGACAGTGTTTTATGACGACCGCGGGGCAGTACTGAGATCCGTAGCACCTTTAGAAGGCATGGCGCTGCTTCATTTGCATGGGGAAGAGTGCTATGAGCACGAGGGTGCCGTGGTGGAGGCTGGAACGAAGTATGTGCTGCGTAGTGACGTGGTGTTCGGTTGAAGCCTAATCGTTGGTGTGGTGCAAAGAAGTCGCTGTGTGAGGAAGCAACCCTAGTTAGGCTGGTCAACAGCTGGTCAACTGTTGCCGAAACACCAACTGCTTGTGTGATGGTGTCTTCCGGCCTCCACAAAAAGACAGTCTGAAACGTCTGCCGGTCGCATGTCTCCACACGAACCGCACAATTACACCTAAAAACGTTCACAATTGTCTCCAATATTCGAACAGTTGCACTGGCTCATACATTTCCTCTGACTAAGACGTGGCGAACCACTGCTCACGCAACATGCGCACATGTACACCGGAAGGCTTCTGTACAAGGCCAACAGCCAGAGGCCGTTTGTGTGCTCAATGCACACGTTCAGAAGAAAAACTTTCACTAATGGTGCAGGTGCCACATACGAGGAACTATCTGCCGATGCCAGAGCCAGTATCATGCTCACAACAGCACCCGCTTGCGAGACCGACAGAAACAAAGCTCGCAACTGAGGCAGACGCTCCGAATGATCTCCCCCAGCAGCACCAAACCGTTAATCAGTAGCTGTAGGCAGAGTGCGCTGCCAAGCCGGGGTGACGTGTGCGGAGCAAAGGCTCCCAGTGCTCAACCGTGCCACCACTGATCGCGGTTGACTACACTTGCTGCAACACATCTTGCACATGCATGCCAGCATCCTGAGCTGGGAACTCGAAGGCGGGGGTCTTCTCAAGCCAAGGCACGGAGGCGACGTGGAAGGCGTCCAGGTCAGCAAGCGCGGCGGGCTCAACACCCTTGGGCAGGCAGCGACCGTGCGCCGTGTCACAGACTGGGAGCTGGTGGGGGCAGCAGTGGATGTGGTCGTTGCAGCAGGTGGCTTTGCGGATCAGGCAGCACGCCCACTGCAGGCACTGGTTCGAGAACTCCAGCATGCAGCAGCACGTGCTACCGGCAGGACACGCAGCGTAGTTGTCACATTGCACTGGTTCCGGTGTTGGACCCGGGGCGGGCGGGGGGGGTGGAGGGGGTGGAGGGGGCAGTGGGGCTGCACACATCCCAGTGTCAGATACAGCACACTGAGGGCCCTGACGCCTGCCCGCAAGTTGGCAGCTCATCTCAAGAACGCTGTGGGTACACGGAGGCATGCAAGCGATCTGTGCTGTGGGGGTGCAGGATGGGTACCAGGTGGCTGGCAACGCCAAAAACTCGATGTCTGTCACAGCCACATAACAAGAGAGCTGGAAACAGCAACAGGGACGCAGGGTGGACGGAATAGCTCAATGTGCAGTCAAGTTTGGGGGCGCACGGGGGCGGGGGGGCCGAGGGGGGTTGGGGTTGTTCTTGATGGGATAGCTGGGCATAGAGGCAACACCACACTGGCCAGGTGACCCTTCAGTCATGTTCCTGGCGATTTTA
This sequence comes from Ulvella scutata, assembly GCA_032359135.1. Lineage (NCBI taxonomy): Eukaryota > Viridiplantae > Chlorophyta > Ulvophyceae > Ulvales > Ulvellaceae > Ulvella > Ulvella scutata. Next base: position 20,484 of record JAUMHD010031640.1, on the reverse strand, counting down.
ATGTAGCCTGACTCGCCCCAGAAGCGCCCCCATGAGTTCTTGACTTGCCAGTAGTCTGTGCCGTTCTCGGTGCCAAAGCCGGTGATCAAGACTCCGTGGTCCAGCTGCGTGCCACAGTTTTCGGTCAGCACGCCGCCGGAGTACAGCTGGAACGAGAGCTGGTTGGCCTGGATCGCAATCGCGATGGGTTGCCGTGCGACAGCAGCCATCAGCGCCTGGGGGTTATTCGGCTCCACTGCATGCATGCTTCCTGTTGAGAGATTACCTGTGCACTGCCCATCAGCGGTGTACAGTAGTGAACAGCATACTCCTTGCGAACTGAATGAAGCAAGACTTTGCCACAGCACATATCTTTGTGTCAACTGGTCCCCGTGCTCAACACCCAGAACAAATGCATGGCAGAATCGCTACACACCGTCTGCGAAGTCGCCTATTGTCACAACGTGACGGTGCTCACGAGCTATGTTGCACTCTCCTTGTTTGGCATGGTACTTGTAGTCTTCCTCAGTGTCAATGCCATGATTCTGGATCACCCATGCAAACGCGTGATCCATCAGGCCACCTGCAAAATCCTCCAATTAGAACGAAAGACATGCAGACCGTGGCTTTTTGGTTTCAGGCTGATGAGAACAACGTTTGTCACACCAACATAAACACCCTTGTCCCGTCGGACCTGATGAGCTGGGCAAAGGGCTAAACCGCTTCTTTATGATCAAGATAGAAGGACAGAAGTGTAGTTGCGCAAACTCTGATGTCATTTAATGTCGAGAAAGCCCGTTGGGTGAGTTTGAGCACCATGGCAACCATGATCGATCCCAATGTCGCAATCGATCAGCTCCTGCTCAGAAAGAGAATCCAGACGACCGGTGTAGATGTAGTTGATACCCTCGATTGCACCAGTTGTGGAAAAGGCCCAGCAGGACCCGCATTGACGCTGATTCTTTACTTCTGTAACTGCGCCTTTTTCGTGCCAATCAACAGCATCCGGCACGCCATCAAACACGGTTGAAGGAGGCTGGACTGTCACAACGTTTGGGGTACGTCGCTTGGCTGCTTCGGCGTCAAAGCCCAGGCGTGTGGACCTGAACTCTTCGTTGGTGAGATCAGCATGGACATTCAGCCCTACCTGCATACGCCACCAGCCCAGCATGATAGCACTGATAACCGCCAAGGGGCCAGCAGTGTTGTGCTCAAACTCTTGTTTACCTATATTTATAGCTCTTCGGAGTCAACTTTGTGGAGTATTGCTCCTGTCGACAGAGGTGAACGGGCATGTGCAAACCTGAACGTGCGGATGAAATCCTGCAGGAGTCAGCAAAGCAGTGGTGCACACACCCAGTGTGTACTATGCGCTTGATTGTATTCGTGGATGAAGTCCAAGTTTTTCAACCAGACGCTAAAGCGGCGCTGGTACTCTTCTTCTTCTGGCACGTAAGCCTTCCCATGCTCCAGCACCCATGCGCGGAACTCCTTCTCGGGGTTGATCTACAAAATTAAACCACTGTCGTCATAGGCGGTGCGCTCTTGAGGATGCGAATAGCAGGTGAGGTGATGAAGTTGGCTCATCATGTGAACGAGGTCACTCGGAGTGACAGTGGAACAGAAAATGATTGCATTCGCGGATGAGATCCATAAGTAGCGGCTCTGACGTACCTTAGCAGCTGCGACCCTGTTCATTGTCTCCAGGCGCTCCACAGAAGCTGACACCTCACATCCCCCCAGCAGCAAAGCAACGCAAACGAGGAACGCCGACATACTACACCACATTCTCAAACCCGATTGATAGAAAACAATGCAGCGTGACTTATAGGACTTATAGTGGCTGTCGATGCAAGAGCTATTGTGCTCCTGGTCACCGTCTCGCAGACATCACCGTCTCGCAGACATCAAAGCAGCCATCCCATACACACCCACGCTATGATACAACGTGTAATGAGACAGTGCTGTATTGTCTCAATGAAATGTTATGGTGCACCATGGTGGGACATGTGCGACCCGTTTGTCATCTCGGGGTTTTTGGTTCAGAATGGCGTTGCTGAGTCATCACAAATTCAACATGTTCAGCTCTCTCAGCTCAGGTCCATCTCGAAGTATCTGGCCTACAATGTTGTGACAGGGTGAAAACAACAGCTGCTGAAGTTTTAACGTTGCTACAAAGCGGATTGACGTGAAGGCAAGAGTTGGGAATGGCATGGAGTGCGGAAGATGAAAAGTGGATGCAACAGGCCCTTGACCAGGTAGGGCCAGATTTTTATCCATCCACAAACATGAATTCAGTGCTGAATTTGCATCTGCAGCAACAGAATTGGCTTCGTTATGCAGGCGAAGGCAGCCTTGACAGTAAAAGAGACGCCGGTTGGGTGCGTTGCTTCTGCAATTTAGAGTTCGTCAAATCAATGAGATTCAGCCACTCTCATAAGCAAGTTCTGTTTCTTTCTGCAGGTGCGTGTTTGTAAGAGATGGAAGCGTCGTTGGAAGAGGCCACAACCTGACCAATGCCACAAGAAACGTGCGTTCTGGAGGAAGATCTGTGCAGCTCCAGTATTACGGTATGCAGTGTGAACGTTCTGAGTTAGAAATCTGCTTGATTAGCATCTGCTGTGCAGGGGACACGGCACGCCGAGCTGGTGGCTATTGACAGGATGCTCCAAGAATGCAGCGAGAACACAGCATCATGTAGATGGTCCCAGTAAGTCCCCGCACACAAAAGGATGTTGAAAGATATGATGCTTCTTGACCCTGCGTATAGCTCACTGGAACTGCCCGAACGGAGCTCTAGTTGGTCTGTAGTGCCTATTGACAGTTGCTCTAGCTGTCACACTGGTAAGAACTCATCATCCTACAGGACGCATTTATACGTTACATGTGAGCCCTGCATCATGTGCGCTGGTGCCCTGTCCATTCTGGGAATCGGGTCAGTCACATTCGGATGTGCAAACGACAAGTTTGGGGGAAACGGTTCGATTCTGAGCGTGCATAACTCTGGATGTGGAAGCTGCGGTAGGTGAGATTTCTACCGTCTGTTGTGTTGGTGGGTGATTGCTGCCTATACCGCAGCCTTGTGCAGACAAAGCTCAGAGCAGATGCATCCTGGCAATCAGAACTGATCTGTTGGTATCCAAAGTCGTGCAGGGGGACCCATGGTGCTAGCTATCCTTCGAGAGGTGGCCTGTTTGCAGATGCAGCAGCTGAAATTCTTCGCACGTTCTTTGTGGCTGGCAACCCTGACGGTGTGCTGCACTCAAACACAACCGTGCATTCTGAGTGAGTCCTGAGTCAGTAGCAATGCCCTCAAATGTCGGCCTCGCAGACTGCATGACGCAGCGCCAAACATGGTCATGCGCCGCTTGGCTGTGCCTGTGGTTGCTTGTGCAGCGCCTTTGCCTTCTGGGCTAGTCGCGGGGCAGCAGCAGCAACCAAAACACCAACAACACTGATCTGAAACGAAGCAACGCTGTCACACAAGCTTGCACAGAAAGAATGCTGCAACAGCGCGGTGGAAGACGTTTGTTTAAGTTGGTTGTTGACCGAAGCAACCTGGGTGCAGCGCCAGTGCCGCACAGGCCCTTGAGGCACGACCTGCTGCAAGCCATGGCCCGTGGCCACCTGCCCGCACCTGCCGCACTGCGGCGTGCCGTCCAGTCGGAGCACAATGCGGACTTAGATGCAGCACAGCAAGGGGCAACCGTATGAAGGCCTCCAGAACTGTGCCAGGAGCATGCAATGCGGCATGCTGTGTGTGACACAGTACCCTCAAGACGTTGGGAGGGTGGTGTCCCCTTGCAAGCACACAGACAGGGTTCTGTATCAGAGGGTTCTGACTGGCATAGGGCTCTGTGAGTAGTGCCTGAGAGGGGCTGTGCTCTATTGTGGTGGGCGACTGTGTGGGTGGCGAGCATATGCAGGACATAGCTGCGCACTTGGGCTGGGCATGCATGACACAAGAATAAACGAATGGAAGTGGCCCCAGAGTAGAATCATGATGCATGCTGCGTGTGTACTGCGTTGGTGGTGCAGATGATGGTGGTGCAGTTTACAGCTTGAGCAGGGCCATGAGCAGGTCACCGTACACAATGTCTAGTCGTTACAAGTTGACAGCAAGCCCCAGTGTGCACCAAATCAAATTTCCTCGCTGACCCTAGGGAGCCGTGTGGCAGTGGGCTGTGAACCTTGATAACATAGCGATGCTATTTCTCTGAAACAAGCCACACTCACTCTGCTCTCTCTGATCTGCTCCAGATTTGAGAGACGCTACGGATGTAGCCCAGCTATATAAGCACGGCAGGCTCTTCAGCCGCCCTTGCACCCTGCTCCATCTGTTGAAACTTGCAACCGTGGCTTGCCGGAGGTGCCAGCGCCACAGACAGCGCTGCAGCGCACGCCTCTCTCACGCAACCATGCATGCACGCGGGGGAGCGTGGTGTCACCGAATCTGTCGCACAGTCTGGCAGTGCCGCCACCGCAACAGCGTGCTCCTCCCCCACAGGCAGCGCTGCCGCCTTCTTGCTGACGCCCTTTGCAGTGATGTGCAGAACATTGGAGCCTGCAACTTGCGCAGACTGGATCCCAAACTCTGTACAGTCCTTCGCCTGCACCTCAGAGCCGCTCCCCTGCACACGAACTGCCCGCCCCCAGCACTCTGACGCCGTGCACTCCTTCAGCGTCGCCACCCCTCCCCCCTCCACATGCACCCCAGCGTCCTCGCAGCCGCTCACCGCCACCATGCATGCCGTCAGCACCCCCTCCTCCAGCACCACGCAGCCCCTGTAGTCACTGTCACTCAGGCAGTTCGTGAGATCCATGACCCCTTGCGCTTCGGCCTGGAATCCAGCGCCCCTGTTGCCGGTGGTTTTGCAGTCGGCCGCCGTCAACTTGCCCAACAGGTAAGCAACCGCGCCAGCCTTCTGGTTGCAGAGCAGCCTACACTCATGCGCGTCCACAAAGCTGCTCTCCCCACCAACAAACAGCCCGTGGCTCTCCTTAGACCCCGAAAGTATGCATCGGTGCACTCCAGCGGAGGCCCTCTCAGACACCACCACCGCCTCCCACACTGTGTCGGCGATGCTGCAGTCTGCGAGCGTGGCACTGGCGCCCGCACGCACATGCACGCCCCACAACATGCCGGAGATGGTCAGCTCGGACAGTGTGGCGGTGCTGTGGCCATGCACGTGCACAGCGCGCACATGCTGCGGCCCTCCCATGCGGAAGCGGCTCGCAAACGCATGCATGCGGCATGCAGTCAGCTGCAACGAGGAGCCCTCGTCCTTTACCTCGACGCCAGTCACGGAGACGTCTGTGATGGTGACGTCGATGGCCTCCAGCCGCGCGCCTGCCTGTACGCCACAGCCTCACGTTGCCATAGGATGGTGCGAGATGAGTAGTATGGGCTGTGGAGTGTGGAGCCCCAAGGAGGGCAATGAGAGCACAGTTTCGTACTGCCCAAAAGTCTGCTGCACGTGCTAACAACCAGCAATGGTGCATGATTGGTACACTCGCCTGGGAAGCTTGCTTGAGAGGGCGGTTGCAGCTGTTCGCACCTGTCACAGCGCCTCATGTGCATGCCCAGTAGGGCACACTGGCAGCCGGGGTGCTACCGCCAGCGGTCGCCAGCGGTGCCGTAGCTCAGTAATCGGCATATTTTTTCACGGTATGTGTTTTACATTTAGGAAGACAAACAAGACCAATGCAAGTTGATAAGCATGCAACGATAGCCGGCAACACTTCATCAGGGCGCCGCCGACGCTGCAGTCATGTGGCATGTCACCGCGGCGGCCACCTTGCGCTAGCAGCTCTCTGGTGAGGCAGAACCGCAACAGCTCTACATGTGCGCCTGTCTGAGTGCCTGAACAGCAGGCCACACGCTACCGCTCAGCAGGTAGCGAAACCAAGCCGCACCTGCACAGAGATGGCCTGCGTGCCACCCTCGATGCACCCCCCGGTGACCAGCACCTTGGTGTTGGCGCCGTCTGCAAAGATACTGAGCGCAGATTGGCTGGCGCGCATGCCCTTGAAGGAGGGGCCCTCCAGAATGGCCTGTGCGCCGGCCAGCACCACCAGTGTGCAGCTCACGAAGCGCACGTGCCTGAAGGTGGCCCTGCAGCTCGCTCCGTGGCACACCACGATGCCCCCTGCACATGCTTCGGTGTCTGTGCTGTGAACAAATGGCCTGGTGTGCATCATTGCAGTGCTACTGAATGAGCACTGCAAGCATGCACACGACGAGCAGCTGTGTGGTGGTGCTGGCTGCAGGTCATGCCACGCAGTGTGATGCTAAACTTCGTATCGGGAAGGCTGCACCCTCTCATCTTCTGGTGTATGACTGTGACAACACCTGGAGCTGCGCAACGCCAACAAAATCCAGTTGCACAGCTCTACACGCCTGCTCACGTCATGTAAGAAGAAGAGAAAGGAGACAGATGTCATGCTCGGCCTCGCGGGGGCTCTGTTGGGGTTGCACAGCGGCGTGGTTGCAGTTGCAGTTGCAACAGATGTTTCTGGCGTACCCACACACAGAGCTCGCTACTGTTTAGGACAGCCAAGTTACCATTGTCTCTACTGTGCACTGTGAGATGGCTGTGAGGGTGTGTGCGCATGCTGCCTTTTTTTTCAGGCACCCAAACGAACAGCTCGTGCGACGACGCCACACGGGGATGGTGTGTAAATGACGGCACTTTGGGGCACCATAATATTATGAATGAAGGCGCAGAGCAGGAGGGGAGGGGGGGAGGCAGCAGGGGAGGCACAGCAGGAACGGAAAGCCACACCAGTGAGTGTGAGGTTGCTGAACATGACTTCCTCACAGGAGGCGTCCAGCACCAGGGCTGTGTTGGGCGCCAGCTGCAGCGTGACGTCGTTGCCAGACAGATGTGTTTCGGCGCCTGAGAGTGTGCATACGACGCATGGTTGCCGCTGCTTGCCGCCGAGAATGCGCGGAATGTACTCCAACGCTGTTGGCGCCGGGTACCATGCGAGGGTGAACAGGCCATCAGAGGCGTGGGACTCCGTGAGGGGCGCCTGTTGCGGCCACATGGGGAGGAGGGTGGCGCCGGGGGTGGACGATTGAGGTGGCTTGAGGGTGCGCGCAGGTAACGTCACATTTTCGCCCTGGTGTGTGCTGGATAGCATGGCTATCAGTTGCCCGACATCCCCAGCAGTATTTGGATCCTACAGTAATCTCATATGATATGCCCATGTTAGCGATAGCGCTCTGCACATGCCAGTCTGCGGCATGTCCGTCGGATCGTGCGCAAACGCCAAGGTGATCGCGGCTGTGTGGATATGGATGACGTCAATCGTGGATCAACAAGTGCTTGTTGTTGCACACTAGTGACCAGTATGTACTGAGCTGGTCTTTCTTCTTTGGGTGCGGCTTTCGCGTGTTCTGATGGGTGCGGCTGAAGTCGTAATCACTCACTGATTGGCTGGTGGGAAGAGCAGTGTGAACAAGTGCGTTGCGAACAAGTTCACGTGCACAGTCGAATTCGAAGGACGATGCTGCGCGAAAGAAAGAGCACACCGCACGGGATGAGGGCGGCCGTGCCGTTAGATGTGACCTTTTTTTCTTGTTGCTTCTCAGGTCATTCCCCAGCGACTGCGCGCGGTTAACGTTGCAGTCTGCGCGTGGCGGCCCTGCGGGGCGCGATAGCGGCAGACTGCTCTCCGCCTCATCTGTCACTCTGCTGCGCAACAGAAGCACTGTGAGATCACACATTCGTGTTCTTTACAATTCATGCCCTTAGATAGGTCGCGGTTGTGGACGCGCTTGGATGAAATGCGTGCGACAAGCTGCATGTTTGAAGGCCGCGTGGGCACGAGGACGCGATCGAACCTCTGTCTTCTAAAGACGGCGAGAGATAGCACTATCTTCAGGTGATTTAGAATCACTATGCGTACCTGTCTGGCGCGCTCTGCGCTCTGGCGATGGGGTCTTCCTCTTGTCTCATGTTGCTGCTAGATGGGTGTGCCTCGGTGTAAATGCGTGTTTTGAAACAAACCAGCGTTCAGGCGTCGATCGCGATCGCTTCAAACACTACCATATATATGCGCTGGAGCAAGCCCAGCAAAGCCGCGTTGTGATGAAAGAGCATCGATCCATGAGCACGTGTTCCTCGAGTGCATGTTCACAGAGGCATCCTGTATACATGCATGCACGGTGCCGCATGCCTCTCTGTAATCCTTCAAGCAGCTGGCCCTCTCAAGTGGTCAACATGCTCCCTCATTCCGCAGAACACCAGCATCTATACATAAGCACCAAAGGCGCTCACTATCAATATCCAGTGCGCTAGGCCCAGCGCCACAAAAACCGCCACCACAACACCTCCTGTCAACATGTCTACATGTACGGAACTGCACGCCCTGCTGTCTTCAATCTGACGGATCACGCTGGTGAGAAGTGCGCGGCACACAGGCGCACACTCAACCGCAGCAGGCACGCACGCAGCCGCCCACTCTGCGCCTCACTGCATGTGCTAGAACTACTTGAACTCGAGCCACCCACCACGCAGGGGTGGCTCGATCACCAACATGTACCAAAACGCAAGAATCACCAACGCTGCATACTAGGAAACGAAACCAAAGTAAAGCGGATATCAGCTCTCGAGCCATGCCTTCTGCAACACCACAACAGCACAGCTTGGATGTGTGCTGCGGGGCGCCCTTGGGCCCCATGTCAGCTGCTACCAGCGGGCACCTCCCTCGCCATCTATGCGGCAGCTTGTGTCTATGCTCTACTCTGCCTTTGCGCATTCTCGACATCATCTCCTGACCCATGCATCAATCTCATGCACGGAACAGAAAATCCTGAAACACCAAGGAAACGGGGCACCAGCATGTGCCACGCACAGAAGCTGCTGCCTCTCTGACATGGCCCAGCCCAGTGCAGGTTCTACAGATTGTATACCAAAACATCTTTCATAAAAGCCCCCATGTCGCATGCATGCTTTGTCTGCGCGTTCGATGCATGCAAGCAGCTACGGCAGAGCGCCAGTTGCGGCGACGCCATCAACCGTGCTGTCCTCGAATGTTATTGTCCCTCCCCCCTGTGCGAAGAATCCCCCCTTGTCTCCATCACTGCGGCCGCCGCAAACCGTCATGCGCGCCTTACTGAGGCACTCGTAGCCATGGCCCGCATTGCTGCAGCTGCGGCAGCCATCCACCACCATCACGGAGCGGTCCCGCGCCAAAGCGCCACTCTTGGCGTTCCGCTGCAGCGTGCAGCCCTCCAGCGCAAAGTGCGTGCTTCGCCCCCGCGCGACCGCGCCTGAACTCAAAGCAGAGGCCTCCAGAGTGCAGCACTTGAGCTGGCCGCGCGCGCTGTGCGACAACCGCACGCATGCTGCGCTTGCATCACTCACTGTGCAGCCCTCCGCATCCAGCCACGACCCTGAGCCCCTCACGTCTACCCCCCACGCGCCAGGCGCCCGCACACTGCAGTGCCGCATCCGCACCCTCCCCAAGGACTCAACGGTCAGCCCTGCGTGCTCGCTGCCAGCCACCACCAGCTTGGTGCAGCTCAGATGCGCTCCCGTGGTGACAATGCAGCCTGCCCCGTCGTGATCGCTGCCACAACGAGTCAGGCTCAGCACCCCACACACCTTGGCTGAGAACCCGGCGACTCGGTTTCCAGAAGTATCGCACGATGCCGCAGTCACCTTGCCACCGTTCGCCGCAAGAACGCCATACTTTCTATTCTGCAAGAAGCTGCAGTGCGCAGCGTCTGCGCAGCTGCCTTGCCCTTCCACTAGCGTGCCGCTCTGCTGCGCGCCGAGCAGCTGGCATCGCTCCAGGCTGGCCGTTGCGCCAAGCGACAGCCACACACAGTTTCCTGCAGTGTCTGCCACAGTGCTGTCAGTGAGCCTCACACTTGCGTGGCAGTGCGCCGCAACCCCGCACAGCATGCCGCACACGCGCACCGCCGACAGGCACGCAGAGCTGCCGGAGCACACACACACGCCACAAACAGCCTCGGACTGGTCGCACGCAGACGAGAAGTCATGCAGGGAGCAGCCTGTGAGCCTACAGAAGGAGTGCTGGTGGCTGATCTCCACTCCGCGGCGCTCCACAGATGAAATGTCGAGGCTGTTGGCTTCCAAGGCGGCCCCGCAGTGGACGGCCGCAGCCTGAACGCCCCCTGACACGGTGCCGCCCCAGACAGTGATCTTGGAGTGCGGCCCATGTGCGTACATGCTGAGGCCTGAGGCGCAGGAGGGGGCTGTGTGGAGGAACTTGGGCTGGTTGAGGGTCACACGTGCGCCCGCCAGAGCAATCACGCAGCAGTTCTCAAAGGTGACCCCAGTGAAGGTGACCTCGCAGCCTTCTCCATGGCACACCACAGCTCCCCCTGCAGCACTTGATGCTTAGACACATACAGCATACTCACATCAGTGTACAGCAGCAGCTCGTTCATCCGTCACTCGCTTTTATCCGCCAAAATCTGCCAGAAAAATGAGCTCACCACAGCTCTTCGTACGTGAAAACGGCGCTCGTTTATCCGTCAATCGCTATAGTCCAAGGTGCCCAGACTAACAAGCTGCTACTGTACGTTGCAGTTGCAGTCACCAAGGCACCAATTTCAGGCAGGTACTCTTGAGACAGTGGCGCTCAAAGGCCTCATGCTTACCTTTCACCACAGAATGGTGGAAGTGGGTGGCCCAGCAGGAGCTGTCCAGCACCAGGAACGTGTGCGCCTCAAGGTGAAATGCGCCGCAGCAGATGACCTTGTCAGCGCCTGCACTGATAGTGTGCACTGAAGCCTGCTCTGGCAGAGGCCCCAGAGAGTAGAAGCTGCTGCCTGCTGCATCGTCTGAGACATCCTGCCTCTGAATGTGCATGTGCACGTGCCTCCACTCTTCGGCTTCGTTCTCTGCACCGCTGTGGGGCCCACACTCTATCGTTTCAAGGTACAGCAGCATATTTGATGTGCCTGCTGCGCTAACCATCTCAGATTGCGCAGCCATGCGGTTGAAGAGGCGATGCTGCTGCCGCTCAGCGTTGTGTGCGGAGCTTGCGGCAGACGTCGAGGCCTGCACATGCCATGTGCCCATATTACGTAATATTACATACCCTGACACGCGTATGCCGGACAGGTTGTGCTGGTGGTGTTGCTACTGGTCCAGACACAGAATTGAAATTGAGTTTCAAACTCTCGGTACTGTGTCAAAAAATCACTCGCGCCCATCTCCCGCAAGAGGATGGCAGGTGTCTGTGAGGTGCCCGTTCTCTGTCTGTCGTTGGGCACCAGACTGGTGCAGCCTTCATGTACATGCAACTATCAGCTGGGGGAGCGCAGTACAGGCAGCTGAGATGGGCAGACAGAAGCATCCATCCCAGCAGAGGTGCAAGCACTGTGGCCTTGAAAACCGTACCCCCAATGCTGCGGTGCTGCTGCAGGGGGGGTGTGGGGAGGACAGGGCCTCCAGTTGCTCGATGCGCTGCTGCAGGAGGGCCACGGTGTCCCTCAGCACCTGCACCCGCAGCCCTGTGAGGCCTCCCTGGACAGCCTGCCACCTGTACTGAGCTATTGACATACGAGGCTACCCATGCAGGCAAGTCTACAGCGAAGTGTGGACAGGATTGGTGCAGTGTCCTCAGGCCAGAGTCGAGCAGCTCAAGACCATAGCCAGAAGCTGCGACTGTATGCTTGAGTGCTGATACAGCCACAATTCGTCTCTGTGTCGCTTGGTGCGGCATACCTGAAACACCTTTAAAGCACTGCATCAAGCACCAGCAATGAGCAGGGGCCGCACCAGCGAGTGCGTGCCTTCTAATGTGGGCGCAGCCATCCCCCGCACGGCCCCCTGCAGCACACCCAAGTCTGAGCCCAGCGGGCCCGAGCACATCGCCTCCTGGACCGGGGCGAGCTCCAGCCCGAGGTGCCGCTGGGAGCTGCCTTCCCCCCTCAGAAACGCAGAGTCATCGCCTGACAGCCCCTGCCCTCCCTGTGGTATCTGTGTGTAGCCCAAGGCGCTACAGGATCCCACAGACTTCCGCTCTGCGCCGGAGTCTGATGCGAGGGCGCCTGGTATGCTCGGGGCGCAGCTGTGCTCATCGTTGCTGTGACAGTCTGCTTGCTCAGAGTCTGGCTCGAGGCAGGTGTCACAGGAGGACAACGTTCCAGAGGAGGCAACCGTGCAGTCGTCTTGTTGGAAGACTGGATGCATAAGCAGTATGCAATGACGGTGTGGTAGTATTTCATTGATCGCCCTCCACAGTGCTTGCTGATCATGAAGCTTGGCCTGTGAGGACCCATTCGCAAGTTCCTCGCCATCATCACTGACGAAATTGGCTGAGACTTCGCGGAAGAGGCTCAGAATCGGCGCATGGCACGCTGGGTTGTCATCTGGATCATCACGGCGTGCTTGGAGCCCTGGACATGTTGATATGAAGTACACATGGTAAAATGAGCTTCACAAGCTGAAGAGGCAGTGAATAAGCTAGCATCAAATATCAACACGCAGCATCCATGAAATACGAAAGCGAGCACGATATATATACGTATTGCAGCTTATCATGCACTGTTCGCAGACTTGTATATATTTATATGACACGGGCGTTGCACACCAGTGATCCCTCCAGTGCTGCCCGACTACATAGCAGTGTGGGAAAGGTCATTGTGTCTTTTCTCTGCTTTGCACGTCAAACTGGTCCACAAAGGGGCATTCTGGGAACAGGCTATAGATGAATACAGCATCCGATCAAGTGTACTGAATACAGGAGCAGAGCACCCTTACTGTTGAAATTCTGTACCGCCATAGAAATGGCAGAGAGCTTCTCTCCCAGTGATGCATCCAGAGCACCAATTCCCAGGTTCTCGAGCAACTTCGACAGGTTGGAGGCGATGCTCAGCACTTGCTGCACGTTGCGCGTACATGAGAGCTGATTTTGACGTCGAATTACTTCCTCGATGTCCAGTGAGAGCTGCACATAGGTACATGTATTGTTCGACTGAGGCAATGGCGGGCAGTAGCCACGCCGCACGCCGATCACGGCACCTCCCGACAGCAGCAATTTCCTGAAGAAATCAATTTCCGTTCAAAACATCACATTATCAAGCTGAGCCAGGCGTGCGCACCACGTTGAACGTTCTTCGCGCGCCAATATCGGCGCCGCGCCTTCGAGTATCCCTCTCGGCAAGACTCGGCCACCTCACCTCGTACCCTACAGCCGCACCCGAGGGCTGTACGACACTAAAAAGTCCGATTAGTTGGTCTGTAGGTTGAGACTTGATGCCGGTTGTGCAGACTAGCGCTGTTGGGCCACTCAACTCTGCGCAAGGGCTCAATACGTCGCCGCACCACTCAGCACCGTCGTCGCTGCAGGCACCCACGCTCGAGCCTGCCGTTGGTAGTGGCATCGTCGAAGCATGCTTTTGTCTGCAGGCTAAACCATCCCGTTGCTCCCCTTGCATGGCTGTGGTTGTGGTGGCCCAGAACTCATGAGGAAGCTCGGTGTCACTAACAATGCTCCGTGCTGGGACATGAAGCGTGTATCCACGCACTTGCGCACGCTCGCACCTATGTTGCTGGTCAAAGTGGTCAACTCGCACTGGATTGCGCGCAAGTGCGATCGATCATCATGAGATCGGCATGCTGCAGCGGTTCAGGGAATTTCAAACTGAGCTGAACATGTATGCATGACCTTAACGAAAGCTTCTCAGCTAGCTGCAGCTGAGCTCAGCTGAACTCAGATGCTAAGGAGCGAAGCCGACAGATCGAGAATCTGGGCTCCCCAACGCTCGAGCTGCTGAATTGCAATCCGGATTCCTGCATAGAACTCATTGTGTACATCCGCCTCAGGGTCATTGGCATATATCCCAGAACCTTGTACAGGTCTGGTCTCGGAAGAATTTAACAGAATACCAAGCGCTTTTTCATTTCCCTGTCCTACCACCTGAACTGCAGTTCTGAAGAAGAACCCGCCCAAGCACTCTGCTGCGGTGCGGTGCACTGCTGCCCCCCCCGTCCCTGTTGCTCTCAAGGACGCCCTTGCATGCGGTGTGGGCTTCATGGGTGTCACTCTCAAACAGCTTTCAACACAGCAAGTGTGACATGTTGCAAGCCTGCTGCGCACATCGTTCATCCTTGTCATTACACAACACAACTATTAGTATTTAGAACGGCGCATGTGCTCGAGCCATGACTGAGCGGCAACAACCATCTGCGCGCGACCTTGCAATTGTAGTGCAACACTGAGTGCCTGCCCTCACAGGAGCGCCGGCGCATGGCGCCTCCTGTGGTGCGTCTGCGTGCTGCGCGAGTGAAAGACAATGATACCCTATGTTGGAGCGTCCGCCCCTTGAATCGCATGGGTTGGATCATCGTTGATTATGTAACTGTATCGGATTCCATGCATAAATTCCGAGCTCAGTCATCTTGTGCATGCATGTCACAGACCTCCCCTCACCAGCTGCACCATGGCGAGCATGCCATGCATGGCATCGTGGCCCTGTGATGGAAACGAATAGCTGTCTATCTCTCTGTGCAACTGCAGGCATGTATTTCTATCGGTAAGCACATATGGAGGCTTCTGCAACCTCTCGTGGAGGGTCATCGCCGCAGCCATCATCAGCGGCAGCGCATCCGTGGTGGACTTCAGCTAGTGGCGGTGGACTTCAGCTAGTGGCGGTGGACTTCAGCTAGTGGCGGTCTATTTCAGACAGAGTGACTGAGGCGGAGGGGTCAATGCGGTTGAGGCCCTTGAACAGCCACCACTTGAAGGCGGTATCCAGGATGACAGGTACCGTGGACACAAAGATGGCTATGGGGGCCTTCTGCACGCACACCCTCCGCTTAGCAAACCTCTCGCACGCCAAAACCCAAACATGAATGCATACCCACGAGCAATGCAGAGCTCCTTCCTTGTTGCTAGCACCAGCAATAGTGGAGCATCAGCCTCAGCGGCAAACAATGAAGTCACTGGAGGTTCTGTCATTGCGCGTGCTTGTAGGCGAAGCGCTCTGCTGTGGAGTTCGCTGGGGCATGCAGGGCCGCACAGCAGAAGGGCGAACTTGCAGCAGCGCAGCAGCCCCCGCACTGTGGCACAGGACACTGAAACCGAAACGTTCCCCCTACACGAGGCCAGCACAGAGGTATGCGATTTTCCAGCACTACAGGGTCTAAAATAAGAATTCGAGGCTTTGAGAACAGGCATAAAGTACCAGAAAACAATAGCAAACCCAGGCAGCACAAACACTATGCAACTGTGCCTACCAGGAAGCTCGTGAAAGGCAACATAACGCGGGCGGCGCCGCACCCCGACCTCGATCATGTAGTGCTCCGAGAGCAGCTCGATGCCTGCGGTCCAGCCCTCCTCGCTGTGGTACCCCATCAGAACGTCTGCAGCAAGGATCAGAATGAAAGCCTTGCCTGTCTGGCTCATACCCTGACTGATGCGGCCGATGGTGTTCGTGAGCGCCTGCCGGCCGTCCGCCCTCATCGCCAGGATAACGCTAAACGTGACAATCGTAACAGAGTCAGACACGATGTTCACGAGGCCCACGCGGATCTCCTCCTGCTTCTCGTGCTCAAACTCGTGCGCCTTGTGCTGCAGCTCGCTCTGCAAGACCAAACCCTTGATTATCTCAGCATGCACTGATCCTGCGCTGCGCCGCGCATCCAGAACTATCTAGACTCTCATACAGCGCAACAGCGGGGGTGAGCGCACGCACTGAGCCTACAACTCAAGGTACAGCAGAACAGCTGTATGAGGTTGTACGGCTCAAAATCACTGTAGGTAAGGGGCGATTGCCCATGCCTATTTACTACCTTTCCGGTTTGTAAAGAGGTAAGGGGCGACTGTTTTTTATTGTATACGAGAGAGAGGGGAGGGGTACTGAATGCGAGAGGGGGGAGGGGGTGCGCACGAAGAGCTCCTCATCGTTGAGAGGGGGTGCTTTGCCGATGTTGGCCTCCATGCGCAGCCGCAGCACCTCCTGCCGCAGCTCGCGGGCGCCCTCCTTCTTCATCTTGTCTGTGAGTTGCAGCCTCTCTGGATTGGAGTCCTGCACACCGCCAGCCTGTCAGCTAGCCAAAGTGGAGTGCTGTCCATTCGAAAATGAGTTCTGAGGAGTGCGTGCAAGCACTGGTGTCGCAGCACCCTGCTCAATATGTTTCGGTGGATACCTAAAAACTCGTACTTTCTCACTGGGCAGGGGAAAATGGCCTAAATCACGTGGACAAGCCAAGGCTGTAGGGCCTGGGGGGTTGCAGGTGTGGTTCAGTGTGTGGCCCCCCCTGCCCCCCCCCCACCCGCCACACACACACACAGTGCTCCAGCACATTGCCAGAGCTTGCTACAGCAGCGTGGATATGCTCATGGGACACATGCATGTCGATGCAGGTGTGCACTGCGACGGAGAGAAGCAGCAGCACACCTGCACGAAGGTGATGACTGGCTCTGCAAGGCCCCGGGAGACAAAGAAGCCAAAACCAAAGGGGATCAGGAACAGCCACAGCCCCGCAAACACAAGGGCCGCGCGACTCTCTTGTCGGTTGAGGTACGCCTCCTCTCCCAGCCTCCTCTCCCTCGACACACGATCAAACGATAGCCTGCACGCGCCACATTGCAGGTGACCAAGCACTTCAAGAAGCCACCACAACATGCTTAGGCTCATGAGAGCTCTGATAGATCGTTGATGTGAATTCTGTTCTGCTGCAGAATCTGGAAGTTACAAGGGCAAGCACACTTGCAGGTTGTGCCATGTGTTGCTGTCCAGCATCAGAAGCGGAACCGCCGCTGGCGCTGTATGCGCCCTCATGCCCTGTCAGCGCTATACTGTTGCAATGACTTAACTTTCAGCCCTAAATTGTAGCCCTACATGAGCCTGAGATTATTGTGAGCGGAAGACAGTAGCCCTGCGGCCGGATCCGGCGCCGCACTCTCCGCATGGGTGAGCCTCCGTGCGATCTTGATTGACAGTGTGACTGTGTGCTGAGACAATGCATGACGCAGCGGTAGCACCTGTCAGTAACCCCAATGGGATCTGCGATGGGCCGCATGAATGAGTCGCGGGGGGTGTTGGTGTTGGGGTAGCGCGCGCGCGTGTCTGCTTGGAACTTGAAGTCACTGCCCCCAGGCCTATAGTCCCAGTCGTCACCCACCTCTATGTCAGCTGCCCAGTCCCCGTATGCTGGAGACCTACGACGAGGCTTGTCAACCGCTATGCCGGCCAACGGGTCCCCGAATGATCCCCTTGTCACCTCCCGGAAGCCTGGAAACACTGAGATTGCCTTGAACAGAGCGTCTGCGAAGGGATTTCCCGTATTGCCCTGCGATCCTGGCGGGGGCTCGGGGGTTCGCGTGTTTGGGGAAGGTCGCCCCGAGGGGTTCAGGCTGATTGTGCGGGGAGGTGGGATGTTGGTTCTGGGGCGAGGGGGACCAGATGGTTGTGAACCACCTTTTGCTGTCCCCGATTTCTTCTGCTTGTCATTCTTTCCTATCCGTTTGTCATCGTTCGCCCTGGGTATTAGGCGGGCCTGCACACGTGTGGCATGCCACTGTTGGAAACATGTTGAATCTCTTGGAGCCTTGAACTGGCTGCACAGTTCAAAGCCATCCAGATATCCAAAAACCATAGCATCCATTGGAATGATTCATGCTAGGACAACTCACCTGTTTGCGTCGTCGATGGAGCAAGCGGGGTGGCTGCGGGCTGGAGCATGTTATATGTTCTGATGACGGGTGGGTGTAGCCCAGGTTCATGCTACTGGTAGAACGGCAATAAGTGCCCGTGCTTAGACTTTTCGATTGTCATACACACCAGTAAGTCAAAGTGGGTGTAGATACATCGACGCTGACCATGAATCGTCAAGCGGCGCTGTAAGGGCAAACACTGTGAAATACACGTATAGTGCTTCCGTGAGATGAACACCCTCTCGTCTATAAGATGTTCATCAGTGGGGTGAAGCCGCGCTGGGCATTAATTAGCACCCAAGGCAGTTGAACAGAAAAAGTGTCCACGATGTGGCCAGTTTCGCCTTGAATTCTATAGATCCCTGCATCAGTGTCCGTCTATTACAATGCAACAGCTCTCGATTGATGTCGACGTACCAGATTCCGTCGTGTGCCCTCTTGTTTCACATGAAGGGCAGTCCACTGGTCAAAACCTAGATCACAGTGTGTCCGAAACTGCGATGTTGGGAACAGTACAGCTTCAATTCTTCATGTTGAACACGTCCAATATGTCTGCAATATCTGAGTAAAAGAATACCGTCTGGGGTGTGCATCTCATGACAGGACCACAGATTAGGTGCCACAGATGACATCAGCTGCCGATGATCAGCATACCGCACATGAACGAGCCAACCGCAGAGCATTGATACGACCTATGTAACTGGGAGAGCATCCTGCTGGAACAGGAATGTCATTGTTTTAGAGTTAGCTCAGCAAAGGTAGTACTCACACATGTGTCATGCTACAACGGATCCCAAGCTGCCACCACAGAAGCACTGCATGTGTTTTTGCATATGTGGAGCTCTCAGGCGCACTGTAGAGGTGAAGAGTACCAACGCAATCCGTGATAGTAGTAACCTCTGTTCCTATTCATAAACCTAGCCAGGTCTACACTCTGAAAGCCCAGACTTTCGTGCACAACGAACTCGTGCCAATTGAACGCGCCAATGTACCAGTTAAGGATTCGACATGCGACTGACATGTTGCAGTGCAACTAATGAGGGCACCTGTGCCTCGCTCCAGTGTAAAAACTTTTGCATGGGGCTTGCTGGATGGCCCACTGTTCTATTGGCCCCCTCGAGGCTCAGACAAACATGCAAAACAATTGAGATTCGTATATATAGTGGAAACAGCAGCCAAGCCTGCTGGAATCTGGTAGGCAGGGCACCAAGTCCTACTAGCTGAGTATGTTGCGTAAACTCCAATAGTGTTCATGCATCGTGATGTGGTGTGTATGAAGTTGCAGCAGAAATCTTGCATCTCGCATGTCTTGTCACAAGAGTTCTTCGTCGTGATGGTGTCAGTGGCAATGATAACGTCCTTTTATAAGGGCACTGGCAGAAGGCTTTGCGGCTTTCAAGTGTCAGATCAGTCCTTACGTGCAACATTGTGCGGCGTTCTCTGCAGCCATTGTGTTCGCCTCTCTGGTCACATGTGTCTCGCATATGTCTGTCCTTGTCCCACCCCTTTGGGGGTGCTGAAGCTGAAGCCCTTCCTGAGTATGACATGGCTCCCGAATAGTCATTCTTGCATTTCCAGCGCGGTCAACACTCCAGGTATGTGCGACCTCTGTGCGTGTTTTGAGCATGTGCTTGTCATTGCAACTGATCGCTACATCCAGGGCGAGAGATGGTGTTCCTGTGCAGGCTTCCCCTGAAGCATGACAGGGGGGCACAGCATCGCACAGCAGGGGTGCCCGGCTGCATGCGTGGGGACCCAGATAGTGATTACAACAACGCAAGGGACATTATGACGGATGCCCAGCTAACCACCAGTGGCTGTAGCAAATGCACCGGGCCTGTCACAGCACGGGGCAGGCACTAAATTCCTTCCAAGAACTCTCTAACAACGTATTCTAGTGGCTGCTTTTCACAGCTGTGACATTGGTGTGTATGCTTAGGCTGGCACTGGTCATTCCCTGACTCCTGAGTTTCCACGATCGTGTCTCTGTAGTGCATTTTTGCTGCGGCATTGGCCTTGTGTGATTCGGTAGTGCGATGATCCACAACAGTGGCGCCCTGTTGTGGATGTGGGTGCTCAGTGTCGGCGACACTTTGCGCTCACCCCGCCAAACGTCTGGCTCTGAGAACACTGCAAGAGAAAATATTTGCAAAGTGCCCAAATGCAACAAATGGAATATTTCGAGGCCCAGTGCATAAAAACCCACCTGAGGATCCGGATTCCAGATCCGTTCTCTATTTGTTGTTCAGACTGCTCTGCTTTCCGTCCTCTGCTCCAATTCTCCAATCCTATCGATGCAACACATGCATGTAGCGCCCAAGTATTAAGAATATATTGTGTGTAGTATTAAGTGTACGTTGTGCAATTATTAAGTATACGTTGTGCAAGCCTCAGCAATCGTATGTCCTTATAGATGTGTTTCAGCCAAACAATTGAAAACGTCTAGACCTGCCGTCAGGGGCCTCAGTTGTTCCCTAGCTCATGGTCATGGCATTGTGTGTTGTCAGTACTATGGCAGCTGGGCTAAGAGTTCTGGGAAAGACTTTCGTGATGGTGTTGTTGTGCTATTCGAGTGAAGTGGTGGTTCTTTTGTGTCAGTTCCTTTCAGCTATTTGGGCTCTTGGCTATTGACTGCCTTTTCAGTTTGTAAAAGGGGTATAACGTCAGGGGTGCAAAGCGCCACCATTTACGCCTTGGTTGTGTGTGAATTATTTGTGATACATGGGAATCATGGGAATCTTTTGTGATGCATGTTCAGGCGATCCAAGTTGACTACTGCAAGAAGCCGGTGTGGGGGGCTATAACCCCTGGACGCAGAAGAGCCGCAAGCCAGTCAGGGGGCTATAACCCTAGTGG